>JAPYYM010004300.1:0-10242 GCA_028534135.1 Potos flavus
AGAGAGGCAGGCAGAGAGAGAGGGGGAAGCAGGCTCCCCGCTGAGCAGAGAGCCCGATGCGGGGCTCGATCCCAGGACCCTGAGATCATGACCTGAGCCGAAGGCAGAGGCTTTAACCCACTGAGCCACCCAGGCGCCCCAGAATTATAGAATTTCTAAATTCCAAATTCATCTTTAGAAAAATAGATTCTTTTGTATTATAGTCAGAAAAATAGGTAAATGTGAGGCAGAACCAACTTAATATATATTACATTCATCAAAACCGTATGTAATATCTAGTTATTTCTAAATATTTTAATAAGTAATACACAAAAATCATATATTTATTCCCTTAAAAATGACCAAAATATATGCTTCTCCAAATTAAAAGTATCTGGAGGATGAGTAGAAACTCATGTCTGGAATTGAGCATGCACTACTTCTAAAGAGTTACAGCATTTTCTTAAATAATCCTACACAATAGTGCTGCATGCAGTCTGAGCTCCTTAAAAGAACTTAATTGGAAAATATGGTTCTGATAAACAACATAGTTTTTATCATTTTGGAGTATAGCTAAAATCCACTTTAAATCTAGTGGGCCGTGGTGATTTTCTTTTTGCTGATTTTTAATGTTGTACCAAATAGAAATGACTATCTTCGTAAACAAGAAATTAAGATTGGGGTATATAATGAAAAGTGATGGACTCCAAGAAAAACTTAGAGGTGGTTCTTAGATTGATCAAACTTGTGGTGGGCAGTGTGACTTTGCTAGCTTGAAGTTCAGGGAGAAAAGTAATTGCTGTGCTGGCTCACAAAAATGTATACACAACTCCAGTTTTCTTTTAATCAATTCTTGTGTGTCCAAAGTTTTTATTTTATTATTTTTATTATTACATATTTTTAAAGATTTTATTTGAGAGAGAGAGAGAGCGCATGTGTACATTCACAAGCAGGGGGAGTGACAGAGAGAGAAGGAGAAGCGGGCCTCTGCTGGGCACGGACCGACGCCGGGGTTCGATCCCAGGACTGTGGTATCATGACCCAAGCCAAAGGCAAATGCCCAACCAACTGAGCCATCCAAGTGCCCCATGTCCAAAGTTTTTAAATGTCTTTCTCATAATTCCATTTTCACATATTTGAACATCTACCCAAAACCTGTGGAAATTTTGCATTGCTGAATTTTTTGAGCAAGTATAATCCTTACTGGATTTCTTATACCCTGCTTTAAAATGCCAATCAGTCTCAGTCTCTACTGGCTAAATATCAATAACAACAAAAATTTTTTGAAACTTTTTTTCAAATAATACATTCCTTAAAAATATATTCTAAGATAAATTGTGCATGGATATAACATCAAAAGAGATTAAAAGTTCATATAAAAGCATGAGAATGTGGCTGAGAACTTGGCTTTCTGGATTAAAATCTCATTTTGCATTTATAATTTGTAATCTTCAACAGTTACTTGTTCTCTCTTTTCCTTG
The DNA here is from genome assembly GCA_028534135.1 of Potos flavus. Classification (NCBI taxonomy): domain Eukaryota; kingdom Metazoa; phylum Chordata; class Mammalia; order Carnivora; family Procyonidae; genus Potos; species Potos flavus. The sequence goes on from JAPYYM010004300.1 coordinate 1,461, forward strand.
GTTTTCTTATTTACAAAATTTGGATAATAAGCATAACTGTATCATTTGGCTGTTGCAGGAAATAGATATTTTGATATTTGAGAGAGGATAAAAATAATCCATGGCATGTTGTAAATACCTAATACATATTAGGTATTAATATATGTTGGTTGAAGTATAAATAAGATATACAAATATATATTTTTCTTAAATATTTAAGTCTTTTTTCCCTTAATTTACACTGTAAGCTTTTAGAGAGTGAGCATTTAGATAATATGTGTGTATCTATTAATACATATATCAATAAGTGTGGAATAGGATTGTTTCTATTGCATCCAAATTGGCAAAGGGCTCAAAGTTGAAGACATTGTATAAGAAATGAAGAGATGCTCTAAATTTAATGTTTCCAAAGGTGCCCAGCACATCTGCCTTAGAGTTTGTAGAATCCTAGGCAAATATATTTTGTAAAGCTTCTCTTTCTATAAACAGTTTGATTAAAAGTGTATCACAGAATATATGAGCCCATGTGAAATATATTGATTTACCAATAATTTAGACCAATACATAAATAGGAGGTACTTACATATTCTATGTTCAATGAGTGTATGGGAAGAATCTTGTAGTGTCCAGGTACCATCTCTCCTTATTCTGATTCAAGAACCATCTCTCTGTGTTTTTCATTGTCAAATACATTGTTAGTGGCTTATTTCGTACCCTTTACCATGAGTGGCAAGGCTATTATTATTCACACTACCATGGTTTTTTGGAACCTGTTTGTATAAAAACAATTTCAGATCTTTTTTCTGCTATTCCTTAGTAACTTCTATTTATCTTTTTTTAATGCTTTTAACTTCATTACTCATGATGCTGCATCATCCTTCAAACAGCCAATGAATATCTGCTTCCACTGACTCTCTTAATGACTGTTATTATGCTTTGTTGAATCATTTAAATCCCATTTCTTTAATTCCATGCTTTACTAAGCAACTTCTTTTGACCATTATATCAGTTAAGAAGCTATAAACTTCATTTAATGGAAATTTCCAATCCAAACAGAATTAACAAGGAAAAGGTGTTATCAAATAAATGAATGAATGAATGATAGAATGGGTAGCTTTTAGAGTTGGTTATCTTGGTGGCTCAATAATACTGTCAAGGGCCAAAGATCCTCCCATATTTCTTTTATATTCTCATATTTCTTCTCTTCTTTGCAAAATAGTTGTAGCATCCCAAGCATGACTTATAACTACAAAAATATTCTTGTGCATATTTTAAAGAAACTCCGCAGCCATCTTCCAGCTCTCATTGGTCAAGATTGTGTCAGACCCAAGCCTAACACAATTAGTTGCAATGACACTTGAATCACCACAATTATTTTTTTTTCAAATTTTTATTAAATTCTAGTTGCCTACTTAACATAAGCTCAGTGTTCATCATAATAAGTGCTCTCCTTAATACAATACAATTAGGTATCATCCTCTAGATTGTGTAGGGAAGCAGGTGGCAGGTGTGAAGCAATTTGGTGTAAGCCAATTTCTTGCAATAAACTTCTCAGTACTCATCTCCTACTGGTTCTATGTCTCTAGCTAAAACCCAACTAATATGCTCTGCATTGTGGATATTTTTTAATATGAAATTTATTTGTTGTAAAAAACATTATAAATATCTTCACTGGTAACCCCACCTTACTTACTTTCATGATCCTATTCAAATATCCATAGAAAACCTATTTCATATGAGGGTATATAATGCTGTTATTATTAATTTAGATATACCATGAATTAAAAATTGATTATGAAAGTATAGTATGAAATGTAAAATGTTTCATATTATAGTATGTGTAACATTATCCAAAAGAAATTTTAAAATGGTACATTTGCAAGATTTATTCCTCCAACAATATGTAATCAGTTAATCCCATCTAGAGATTCTAGTGACATAATTAACTACAAAATGAAAATATAAAAAGTAGTTAGCTCAGACCAACAAAACACCAGAAATAAAACTTGTGTAAAACATGGAATATTTTGGGATTATATTTTAAAATAATCGCTTTAAAATTAAGCTTTATTTTAATTTCCTAAAGGAATATTTGATACTATTTCCTTTTATTTTAAAAATTTGTATTTGCTGGGATGCCTGGGTGGCTCAGTGGGCTAAAGCCTCTGTCTTTGGCTCAGGTCATGATCTCAGGGTCCTGGGATCTAGCCCCCCCCCCCAATCAGGCTCTCTGCTCAGCAGGGAGCCTACTTCCCCCCCCCCCCCCGCTTGCCTCTCTGCCTGCTTGTGATCTCTCTCTGTCTCTGTCAAATAAATAAATAAAATCTTAAAAAAAAATTTGTATTTGCTACCCATTATTTAATTAGAATTTTGGCTGTTAATGTTCTTTCCTCAGAATGCTTTACTGCCATTCCTATAAGGAAATGGGATCTAACATCATATACTGACAAGCAATAAATTGTTGAATTCCAAACATAGTTGTTTGAATGAATAGATGAGTGAATGAATGAGTGAATGAAAAGTGAATAGGGATGCCCGGGTGGCTCGGTTGGTTAAGCGGCTGCCTTCGGCTTGGGTCATGATCCCAGGGTCATGGGATCCAGTCCCACATCGGGCTCCTTGCTCAGCGGGGAGCCTGCTTCTCCCTCTGCCTCTGCCTGCCTCTCTGACTACTTGTGATCTCTCTCTCAATCTCTCTCTGACAAATAAATAAATAAAATCTTAAAAAAAAATTAAAAAAAAAAAGAAAAGTGAATAAATGTATGACATTGAAAATTTTCAAAAGCACATTGGCTCAAGTTTGAATGATCTATCCAAAAGCAGTTAAAGTATGATCAATCATAAGACTAGGTTGGGTAACACCAGTGAAAAAATAAGGAATAGAAATTAATTAGTTAGGGGGCTCCTGGGTGGCTCAGTTGTTTAAGCGTTTTCCTTTGGTTCAGGTCATGATACCTGGGTCCTGGAATCGAGCCCCAGGTCTGGCTCCCTACTCAGTGGGGAGCCTGCTTCTCCCTTTCCTTTGCCCCTCTGTTCCCCACTCCTGCTCTCTCTCTCTTTGCTCTCTCTCTCAAATAAATAAATAAAATCTTAAAAAAAGAAGTATAATCAGTTAGTTGTTAATTTTTACGAACTAGCTTTTGCAAATCAGTTCATGTTATTATCTGATTTCTACTGTACATAAGTGTTATGCAGAAGAGGGCCGCACAAGGTCATGGCTGATGCTGAAGTCAATATTAACAGGATCTTGAAAGGGCTCTTTTGTCTCTGCACTATCCAGGCATAATCTGAATCCTGGGAATATTATTATTAAATATAAAGTGAGTGAGTTTGAGTGAGTTTCCTTTTAGAATTAGAAAACATTCCAGAATTAAAGTTTTGTAATCTAGCAGGACGAAATACTTTAAATTTCCTAATTTGATCAGGCTTAAAATAGTGATTTAAACTAATACTTTAGATAGGGGATCGTGGATGAAGAGAGATATATAAACCATTACTGGGGAAACATTCAAGGATTACAGAAAATGACCCAGGACTTCTTCACACACATCACTCTTCCTGATAGTTCTGAAAAAATGTCACATTTATGGTTTTTCCTTCAGATCTGTCAGGATATGAATCACTTCCCAAAGGGTTCCGTGGCAATTTTTCTGATTTCATTTTTTTGGTAGAATCACTGGCTGATAAGAGTCTAACAGTCATTGACCTGAAGCTGATTAGGACCAGATTTAGCGGTTTCTACTCTACTCATCAAGATATAAAGCATTGGGGCTTTGGCTACAGATCATTTTTTCTTTAATAAATGGATATAATTATATTTCAGTGACCTTTTCTAAAACCTACTTATCTACTTATTAGTGAAATTGCAAGAACTGAAGCTTGAGATTTTTCTAATCCATTTCTTGAGACTAGAACTATTCCCCTTATGACACAAATCAGAGTTTGGTTATGATCATTTAAACCTCATGTTAAACAATTATTTTTATAATCCCACAATTCTAAATTCTTTCCACCCTTGACTTTTCAACAGTTGCCGGAAAAAAGAAGAAGAAAAATGAACAGACAACATAACTTTTTCTCTTTTTCATTTAAGAGAGAAGTATAAAGGAAACAATTGAATTAATGCAGTACATGTCTGCTATTTTATATAGCCTTAGAAGCTTCATTCATTATTTTGTTCACTCATTCAAATATTTAGAGTGCTCAATATGAACCTGCCAACAGTGTAGGCACTGGGTATAATATATAATCAAGAAAAACTTTGCCTTTATAAAATTTATATAAGTGTGTGGAGATAGAAAAGAACTTGTATGCAAAAACTATTTCAGATAAGGATAATTAACGTGAACAAAATGAAACAATAATCAGTGTGTGAAAGTGCATGGGAGGAGGCATGAAGAACATTTCCCCTAACTGAAGCTGTTAGCAAAAGCCAAACTGAGGGGACATCATTTGAGTTCGTATAAATCCAATCTCCAAATAAAAAATAATATGTCATTGGAAATGTTCATTTAAAGCCAAGTTAAATGTTTCAATAATTTTATGAAGTATATTCAAAAACAAGTATCATTTGTAAAATTAGGGAAAACTTTTATATTTATCTTTATGTGTTTATATACTAAAAATATTGTTAAATATATTGAGTAACTAATATAACTTGATAGTATAATGATATAAAATATATATTTCTCTTTTCTGAATCACTTCTTTATCTCATCCGATGTCAGAATTATAAAATAATGACAAAGTCCCAAGGCAACTTGTGAGGTCGTCTATCAGAGATGTATCTAAAACCTTAGGAAAAAGGTAAGGGCTGTAATTTGTAGAACTATGAATCTCTTAATTACATAATAATGCTAAATACTGCTTTAGGTCATGGATATTCGACTTTTCACAAGAATATACTGAATACCAAGTTATTTAATTCTCATTACATCTCAGAGTTTGGCTTAGACATCTGGTTAGGTAATATCTGTAGCTTTGTTATTCTTGCCAGAAAAATCACCCATTTTGTTTATTTTTTTAAATAAAAGGTAATTTTCTTAATTTTAACTGATATTCCTATGTTAAGTGTTGTTCATTTCTACTTCATCCTCTACATAGTTTCTTTATTAATCTATCAAAATACAAATATATTATTAAGAAATGTGAACATTCAAATTCCATGCTTAAAAGCCTTAAAATTCCTGTTAACTGGTCAGTCCTTTTCAAAATACTTTAGTGATATGTCCCAAATTGCACTGGACATTAAACATATGTCTCAGGGTAATTTTATTTGAGTTGTATCTTACATACAGTGAAATCAACAAAATTTAAGTGTATAATTCAACTCATTTTGAAAAATTCCTTCACGAGGTTAATTCAGACTTCTATCAAACTGTAGAATATTTCTGTCATTTGAGAAAGATCACTGATGTTTCTTCTCAAACACCACACCTCTCTTTATTCCACCTGTCAAGAAGCAACCACTGTTCTGATTTGTTTCTACATAAATTGCTTTGAATGTAACAGAATTTCAAATATAAATACACAGTTTCTAGTTTCTTTTGATCATCTGAATAGCTTAATGTTTCTGAGACTTATCAATTTTTGTGCATATTAATAGCTTAATCCTTTTTCTGTTAATTTGAGAGTTATTTGACTATGTGTATGTACAACAATTTGCTTAGTCATTCTCCAATTGATGGAAATTCTGATGTTTCCTGGTTGGAGCAATTATGAATGTCGTTGACGTATTATGAATATCCTTATACACCTTTTTATTCTAGAGTAGTTCTAGTCCAAAGTCATAACTTCTGAAAAGTCTATATTCAGTGTTCAGCTCTCCAATAAAGTCTCTTCACTTTTGTTTTTTAGAACCTGAACATTTTTTCCATTCAAGTCTATTCTCTCATATATTCTTTCAAGGGAAGTCCATTAGGATTTTCCTGTTCTGTGTAGGCCACTTTTCTCCTGCCCTGCAAATTTCTGTCACCTCAATAGCCTTGAGCTCCATTTTCTCAATGAGGCTTCTATGAGTTAGTCTTACTTTCACTGTGCCACAGTGCAGAAAGAGTTGGTTGAAAGTCAGAGTAGGAGTGAACTCACATCTTTTGATTTCCTTCTATTGTGGATCATATTCTTTACTGACTATTACATAAAGTCAAAAAATAATTTGTTATGTTTTGCCAGAATTATAGTTGATTATCATGAGGAGTCTAGTCCTCTACCAGTTACTTTAACACTGATGGCAAAAATATTTTCTCTAGGAGGTCCTTTAATTTATCCAACAGTAGTGTTTTATAAATGTTACATTTTTTGACATCTACTATTTTATTTTTTAATTATGGAAAATGTGTATTATGATAATACTACAAAAATCTTATTTAAAGCAATATTTTATGTGTACTTTGAGAACTCAATGCAGCCTCCCAATTTTTTTTATAAATTAAAAGTTATAAAAAGATCACTTAAACCTAGCTTACAGTTTTTTGTAAGCTAGAATTCTATCTCATGCCCTTAGCCTCAGTGTTAAGTCCTTAATGTCAAAACTTCTGTTCTAGCCACACCAAATAGCATGCAACAAAGCATATGCAAAATGTTATTTTCTTTTATGTGTCTTCGCTCATTCTGTTCTGGTTGTTTGGATCAAGGTCCATTTTCTTCATTCCCAGAGGACTCTGGATATTTCAATAATTGTAATTGTCATTTTGTATTATCAATCCTTGGCATAAGTTAGTTTTCCTCAGTTTTGTATTTTTTTTTTTTTAATTTTAGAGTGCCTGGAAAATGTTGATCCTAAAAAAAATCGTTGACTTCATTTTTATCTATGGAAAAGAATATTGTCTGCCAGATATGAGTGTGTATCAATTTCCAATGAAAAACCTTTATGAGAAGCTACACTGTAAACAGAAGTTAACTTCATAAGCAAAGCAAAGGGGAAAAAAACAGAAATCATTTAGATAATTTGGCAACTGTCATTGATCTATAATTTCCAGAATGATCTAATTTCATTGAAGAAACATCCATTCTAATTCAACCAGACTTATAGAATCAGCTGATTGGGGTATTTACTCTTAGATATAGCGCTGGATACCCAAAATCTGTAATCTGGATTTATTTTTGCTCACCGAATATAAGTTATAAGATGTTTTAAAGATCACTCAATCTATAATCCTCATTTATAATATGAAGAAATCTTTATCCAAGGTTTACCCATCTAATCATGTAGATTGCTCAGTGCTTTATTTACAACTTTTGTAACTCCAATAGAAAAAATATGTAAATGAAGAAAGTAGTTCATACATGGCATATGTTTATGACTTTATTATTCTTTTATCAAGTGTACCCAAAAGAACCTGGTGGAAATTTTCTACAGACTTACCTTCTAGATTGCACTAAAAAGTGAGATAATAGAGTTGTTCATTCCAAACACAACTTAGTGAGAAATATTGCATGAAAAGAAGGGTGAAATCCTTAGAGAACAAGTTAGGGAGGCAGAGGTGATAAGAATGAATTTATCGTACTTTACGATGGAGAAACAGTAAGTGTATCAAAAATTGATACATCAATGCTTACAGATACATGTATACCACACCAGTTTTAAAAGTAACCCAAGTAACACTGGAAACTGATGGGGGTATTTCTTAGTAAAGGAGATTAAGATAGAGGAAGAGACTTTTCATTTTGAGTCTTAATTACTGTCTGAATTATGTTTTTGCCATATATATGTGTTATTTTTATATTTTTAAAAAGGAAAAAGAAAAAATATTGAGGTCTTTCATACAATTATGGGTTTATATTTTGAATTCTCAATCAGCCAGTATGTATCTGAAGTGAATATGATAGTATAGTTGGATTTCTGTTTCTAATTCTTTGTAGAGTGGACTGATTTGTTTCCTACTGTTGTTCCTTCTGTTTGGTATATCTAGTGTGACTGTTTCAAATGCATGTGTAATAGAACAAAATGCAGTCGAATTGATTATGACATTTAGTTATATAACCATTTCTATTTCATTAAAGCCAGATGTTACTGCCCTAATTTCTCCTGTGTCCACTTTAAATGTAGATTAGAATAAACAGCAAATTAAGAAGGTAGTAATTTACATGAATAATGATGTAGAAATCAAAGAAAGGGGCATAGCAGAATTAACAATCACCAATTGCCTTTGAATAAATCCACCTTTTCTCATTTGGAAATTTGGATATCAGGAACCTTATAGACATTTTACTATTATAGGCTACCTTAGGAAATATACCAAGGTTCAGAAAGAATTATTATAATATAAGTATTCATTTGCAAACAAAGGACTAGTCCAATCTGACTCACGTAATAACTCAAGACAGATTAATGTGACAATCCTATTTTTAATATGTATACATAAACAATTTATGCATACAACAACCTGTATTACAAATATCAAATAACCCTATGGTACTCAGTGGATATCAAGGTGAAAGGGATCAAAGATGAAAAAATTTGAACCTATCCGAGGCAGTAGATTATAGCTGTTCACTAAATGCCTTTATACAAATTTACAAATGTCACAAATTACTGAATTGTAACAATGAAAACAACAATAGTAATTTTTTGTTGCTGACAGAAAATCCATCCTCGGGGCGCCTGGGTGGCTCAGTGGGTTAAAGCCTCTGCCGTTGGCTCAGGTCATGATCTCAGGGTCATGGGATCGAGCCCCGCATCGGGCTCTCTGCTCAGCAAGGAGCCTGCTTCTCCCTCTCTCTCTGCCTGTCTCTCTGCCTACTTGTGATCTCTCTCTCTCTCTCTGTCAAATAAATAAAGAAGATCTTAAAAAAAAAAAAAAAA
>JAPYYM010004301.1:0-10242 GCA_028534135.1 Potos flavus
AATTAAAAAGCATCTTGTTCAAAATAGCAAGAAAAATAAAACATATTTAAGTATTATCAGGATATAGGACCTGAATCAAGTAAACTACAAAATTTTGATGAGGAACATAAAGACTTGAACAAAAGCAGGGAAAATTGTTACTCTTGATGACAAGATTAAATGTTAGAATGCCAGTTCTTTCTGAATTATTTTGAGATTTAAAAGGGGGGGGGGGCGCCTGGGTGGCTCAGTTGGTTAAGCCACTGCCTTTGGCTCGGGTCATGATCCCGGAGTCCTGGGATCGAGTCCTATATTGGGCTTCCCCTGCTCTGTGGGGAGCCTGTTTCTCCCTGTCCCTCTGTCTGCCATTCCCCCTGCTTGTGCTCTCTCTCCCTCTGTCAAATAAATAAATAAAATCTTTAAGATTTAAAAGGGGATTTGAAGGGATTAGATGAAATTATGCTAAAATCTAGTAGACCTCTAGATAAACAAGGACAATTAGAATTATTAGGGGGTGGGGAAGTATAGGGACTGGATTGCTGAGCATTAATATATGTTCTAAAGCTATAAGAATTAAGATAGTTTGATGCTGGTTTAGGGATTAACCAAAGGTATCAATGGATTTAAATCGAACGTCTAGAAAAATATTCAGGCATATACACAGATTTAATCTATGATTATTGTTGGTCTGGGGAAATGTCTAAGCATTCAAAATTAAGACCTCTTTTTCATATCATGCAATCCCATAATTCCAGATGGATTAAAGATTTAAATATAAAGGATAAAGCCATACTTTCAGTTCAAGATGTTACATTTGGAACATATGCATTTACTTCTCCCACCTAAACCCCACTTAAGTATGAGTAAAATTGATTTTTTTAAAAGGTTTAAACACCCACAGGAACAAAGAATGGGGGAGAAAGCTAGATAACTTTGAAAACAAGGCAACAAAACTTTGGAAATGAGAAAGCAGACGAGCTAGTGGTCATGCTGACTTCAATGGTAAGGGTTTAAAATTTGTTAATAAGCTATTCTCTCCCACCCCTACACTACATTTTTTGACTTATTTCTTTTTTGGGTGTTGAACTTGAGAAGTTCTTTATAGATCTCGGATATCGGCCCTTTGTCTGTAGTGTCATTTGCAAATATCTTCTCCCATTCCATGGGTTGCCTGATTGTTTTGTTGACTATTTCCTTTGCTGTGCAGAAGCTTTTTATCTTGATGAAGTCCCAAGAGTTCATTTTCGCTTTTGTTTCCCTTGCCTTTGGAGACATGTCTTGAAAGAAATTGCTGTGGCTGATGTTGAAGAGGTTACTACCTATGTTCTCCTCTAGGATTTTGATGGATTCCCGTCTCATATTAAAGTCTTTCATCCATTTCGAGTTTATCTTTGCGTATGGTATAAGCGAATAGTCAAGTTTCATTCTTCTGTATAGCTGTCCAGTTTTCCCAGCTCTGTTTATTGAAGAGACTTTTTTTCCACTGGAAATTTTTTCCTGCTTTTTTGAAGATTATTTGACCATAGAGTTTAGAGTCCATATCTGGGCTCTCTACTCTGTTCCATTGGTCTATGTGTCTGTTTTTGTGCCAGTACCATGCTGTCTTGGTGATCACAGCTTTGTAAGATAGCTTTATCAGGCAACGTGATGCCCCCAGCTTTTTCTTTTTCAACATTTCCTTGGTGATTCGGGATGTTTTCTGGTTCCATTCAAATTTTAGGATTGTTTGTTCCAGCACTTTGAAAAATGCTGCTGGTATTTTGATCACAATGGCATTGAAAGTATAGATTGCTCTGTGCAGCATAGAGATTTTAACGATGTTTATTCTTCTGATCCATGAGCATGGAATGTTTTTCCATCTTTTTGTGTTGTCTTCAATTTCTTTCATGAGTGTTCTGTAGTTCCTAGAGTGTAGATCCTTTAACTCTTTGGTTAGGTTTATTCCAAGGTAGCTTATGGTTTTTGGTGTTATCGTAATTGGAATCGATTCTCTAATTTGTCTTTCTACAGTTTCATTGTTAGTGTATAAGAAAGCAGCTGATTTCTGTGCATTGATTTTGTATCCTGCCACATTACTGAATTGCTGTATGAGTTCTAGTAGTTTGGGGGTGGAGTCTTTTGGGTTTTCCACATAAAGTATCATGTCATCTGTGACGAGAGTTTGACTTCTTTGCCAATTTGAATAACTTTTCTTTTTGTTGTCTGATTGCTGTTGCTAGGACTTCTAGTACTATGTTGAACAATAGTGGTGAGAGTGGGCATCCTTGTTGTGTTCCTGATTTTAAGGGAAAGGTTCTCAGCTTTTCCCCATTGAGAATGATATTCACTGTAGGTTCTTCATAGATGGAGTTTATGAAATTGAGGAATGTTTCCTCTATCTCTATACTCTGAAGAGTTTTAATCAGGAATGGATGCTGTATTTCGTGAAATGCTTTTTCTGCATCAATTGAGAGGACCATGTGGTTCTTCTCTCTTATGAATTTGTTCTGTCACACTGATTTGTGAATGTTGAACCACCCTTGCATCCCAGGGATAAATCCCACCTGGTTGTAGTGGATAATCTTTTCAATGTACTGTTGGATCCTGTTAGCTAGTATCTTGTTAAGAATCTTAGCATCCATATTCATCAGGGATATTGGTCTGAAATTCTCCTTTTTGATAAGGTCTTTGCCTGGTTTTGGGATCAAGGTAATGCTGGCCTCTAGAAAGTCTGGAAGTTTTCCTTCTATTTCTATTTTTTGAAACAGCTTCAGGAGAATAGGTATTTTTTTTTCTTAGAATGTGTGGTAGAATTTCCCAGGGAATCTATCAGGTCCTGGACTCTGGTTTTTGGGAGGTTTTGAGTACTGCTTCAATCTCATTACTGGTTATTGGTCTATTCAGGTTGTCCATTTCTTCCTCTTTCAGTCTTGGAAGTTTATAGGTTTCCAGGAATGCATCCATTTCTTCTAGGTTGCTTAATCTATTGGCATATAGCTGTTGATAATAATTTCTGATGATTGTTTCTATTTCCTTGGTGTTAGTCGTGATCTCCCCCCTCTCATTTATTGTTTTTTAAAGCCATGAATTTTTTTAAAGATTTTATTTGTTTGACAGAGAGAGACACAGCAAGAGAGGGAACACAAGCAGGGGGAGTGGGAGAGGGAGGAGGAGGCTTCCAGCAGAGCAGGGAGCCAGATGTGGGGCTCCATCCCAGGACCCTGGATCATGACCTGAGCCGAAGGCAGACACTTAACAACTGAGTCACCCAGGCGCCCCTCATTCATAATTTTATTAATTTGGGTCCTTTCTCCTTTCTTTTGGATAAGTCTGGCCAGTGGCTTATTGATCTTATTAATTCTTTCAAAGAACCAGCTTCTGGTTTCATTGATGTGTTCTACTGGATTTCTGACTTCTAATTCATTGATCTCTGCTCTGAATTATTTCTCTTCTCGTGTGTGACTTAGACTTTATTTGCTGTTGATTCTCCAGTTCTCTAAGGTGTAAAGAGAGTTTGTAGATTCGGGATTTTTCTATTTTTTTGAGTGAGGCTTGGATGGCTATGTATTTCCCCCTTAGGACCGCCTTTGCTGTATCCCTTGGGTTGTGGACCAATATGTTTTTGTTCTTAGTGGTTTCTATGAATTGGTTAAGTTCTTCTTTGATTTCCTGGTTGACCCAAACATTCTTGAGCAGGATGGTCTCTAGCTTCCAAGTGTTTGAATTTCTTCCAAACTTTTTCTTGTGATTGAGTTCCAGTTTTAAAGCATTGTGGTCTAAGAATATGCAGGTAATAATCTCTATCTTTTGGTATTGTTTGAGACCTGATTTGTGACCCAGTATATGGTCTATTCTGGAGAAAGTTCCATGTGCACCCGAGAAGAATGAGTATTCTGTTGTTTTAGGGTGGAATGTTCTGTATATATCTGTGAGGTCCATCTGGCCCAGTGTGTCATTGAAAGCTCTTTTTTCTCTGTTGATTTTCTGCTTAGATGATCTGTCTATTGCTGAGAGTGGAGTGTTGAGGTCTCCTTACTATTAATGTATTCTTATCAATGTGTCTATTTTGATTAACAGTTGGCTTATGTAGTTGGCTGCCCCCATGTTGGGGGCATAGATATTTACAGTTGTTAGATCTTCTTGTTGGATAGACCCTTTAATTATGATATAATGTCCTTCTTCATCTCTTGTTACAGTCTTTGTTTTAAAATTCCTATTCTAAGATTTGGAAATTTCTCTAGTATTTAAAACTTAGCTTCATTGCCACTACTATCACAAAGATGTCCCTGAGTACCACCTTGTCTAGAAATTAACCCCATCCAGTTCCTTCCCCTTTATATTAAAATCACATTGCTCATCACATTCTGAATTACAGTTATTTTTATCTTTGTCCAAACTCTTCCATTAGATTGTGAGTTATCAGGGGAAGAAACCTCCTTTTAGATGTCCGTGTATGCATTCCAGTATCAAGGATATGCTTCGCATACAGTGCTACTTAAATATTTATTGAATCGAAATGAATTAACGGGTACTGTTTGATTATGTGATTCTTAACTAAGACCCTTCGTGAAACAAGGAGGTGAAATTAAAGCACTTTAGCTAGAACTCCTAGATCTGCCACCTCCAGACCTGAGCCATACCTGAAAAAGGCTGACTGCAGGAACAGCACACAAATCAAGTCTTAGGGCTTGCAAAGTGACAGGTGACCAGAACACTCCTAGGTAAGTAGGCAGGTCAGGGAGATGGTTCCTAGCAACAGGGGTGCCAGGCTTGGAACCTGGTACAAAGTGGTCCTCCATCGGATACACACACACAGTGTAAACACAGCTGAATCCCCTAACAGCACAACCATTCTGCCCCTACCAGTGGCATAGATTTCTCCTTGGCCGTACTTCTGGCTGATGAAGTTCTTAATGGTGTTGAAGACCAGCTACAAGTAGGTAGTCAGGCTCTCAACTAGATAAATACATTGAGTTATCATTCTAGGTGGATTAGTCATTGCAACTCAGGGAGCCATTAGTACTAGTCCTGGATTCACTGGTTCCAGTTGCTCTCCTCTCATTCTCGCTTGAGCCCATTTAAACACAGCATTCACTCCACCAACACTGTTCTTAGGTCATCAGTGACCAGTGTGTTGCCAATGCAATGTTTAATTCTCAGCCCTCACCTTACTTGACCTGCCCACACCACGGGCCCTGTTGATCCGTTCCTGGAGGGCTGCATTTGACTCCTGGGACAGGATTCCCTTGCAGCTTTTCTGGATGCTGCTGCTGTTTTTTGCTGGTTCTTCCTTTGCTTCCTGGGCTCTGAACTTTGTGGTGCCCTAACCTAAAGCACAATCCTCAGAACTCTTCCCTTTTCTATATACATTTTCTTGGTGGTGCCATCCAATCTTACAACTTTCAGTACTGGCTACCTGCAGACAAATTCCAACTTTAACTTTTCCAGCCAAAGATCCAACTACTGTGCAACATCTCATGTAGATGTCTATTAGTTATCTCAGTTAACATGCCAAAACTGAACTTCTGATCTCCCCACCCTCAACCTGTTCTTCTCATAGTCCCTCCACTTCAGTGAATCACAACCACCAACAACTAGTTTTTCACCAGTAACTCTGGTGTCATCCTTCAGTCCTCTCTTTTCCTCACCCCATGTCCAATCTACCAGCAAATCTATTGATGATACCTTCAAAATACATCCAGAATCTGACCATTTGTCACCCCCACCACTGTTACTACCTGAGCAAATTACGGAACTCTTCTGCTCTCTATGGACTAACGTACAGGGTTAATGTGTCGATTGGAGTTAAGAGTCTACGTAAAGAACTTAGCACAATGCTGAGCAAATAGTGCTCAATACATTTTTGCTTTTGAGATTTCAAGGAGATAGGACTAGTAAAATTGAAGCTCTTGGCTCCTTTTCATAACAACTGAATTTTCTTGGTCAACACATGCAATTTCAACTTTTAAAATTTTAACAGAGTTGAAGAAAGTAACATGTATTACCGGGCTTAGCTTCTAAGGAGGAGAAACATGAAAATTTACCTTACCGTGAAACTGTCCTAAGAGCCAAAGAAAGGGTTAAATAGTACAGTGGCAACTTGAGTCATTGGAATTCTCTAGCCTGAGAAGGGGTAGTTTTCAGCTAATCAGACACCTTTAGCCTAGAAAATACTTTTAATTCAAAGTTATATGAGATTGTTACTTATGATATCACACAGCTGTGTATGGCTCTGGCTTTGGAGCTTGAGAGAACTTGGGGACATGAGCAAACTGGTCGACTATTTCTACAGCAACAGCTGGGGAACAGCCATCACTTGTATAAACTGCCTCATATTGTTTACCTGTCATCCCAACTAATTGTTAATAGGGAGAAAGTCTGGAAAAATCTTTAACAGTAATATCTGAAATGTCAACAATATTAGAATAA
This sequence comes from Potos flavus, assembly GCA_028534135.1. Lineage (NCBI taxonomy): Eukaryota > Metazoa > Chordata > Mammalia > Carnivora > Procyonidae > Potos > Potos flavus. Next base: position 6,388 of record JAPYYM010004301.1, read on the forward strand.
GCCTGAATTGTATAGGAAGCATCTCAGATAAGGCATAAATTAGACACTTATGTTTTGCTAATAAAAACCACTGCACTGCAGAAGCAGAAAAAGTTTCATAGCATTTAGCTTGTCCTTTTAATGTAGTCACTTTGGTAATATATGTAGTAAGGTTTTTTGAATAGATAAGAAAATGCTCATCTGGGGCGCCTGGGTGGCTCAGTGGGTTAAAGCCTCTGCCTTCGGCTCGGGTCATGATCTCAGGGTCCTGGGATCGAGCCCTGCATCGGGCTCTCTGCTCGGTGGGGAGCCTGCTTCCCCCTCTCTCTCTGCCTGCCTCTCTGCCTACTTGTGATCTCTCTGTGTCAAATAAATAAATAAAATCTTAAAAAAAAAAAAACTCATCTAATTTCATTTTAATGTTTGTGGAAAATCATATTCTTTACACTTTTATTTTTTTCATTTTTTTCTCTTTCAGTCTGCACAAATGTGTGTGTGTGTGTGTGTGATCTATGTGCTGGATAATGACAATGATGAATTGTTTTTATTATCTCTTTGCAAAAATATAATCCTTCTACATTTAAGAGCTAGGTTATAATGGCTTTGGATATTTTAAGAAGGGGGAAATAACCCCAATATGAAATCATCAGTTTACTGTGCTTAATTTGGTATTAGCTTTGTCCGAAGTTAATTATGTATTAAACTGTCTGGTACTCTGATATATACATAATATATACAATGTAACAAAATTTTATTTCACATTAGATGCAAAAGTTATAGTAAACTCTCATTGGGACCTGGGGTAGGATTATTTCAGCTAGTCCATATACACATTATATGCTAATATTTATTTATTTTTTGTAGGATGTCCTGGCTGTGCAAAGTTGGAAGTCCTGGTTCTCGCATTGACCGCACAAACTTTTCTAATGAAAAATTCATCTCTAACCTTGACTACTCAAATTTTAGTATCCGATACTAATAGAAGAGAATAAAAATTTTAATGCTTACATTGCACACCACCACTAGATATTCTTAAGTCTATTAGAATACTAGTAGCAGAGTAAGTTAAAAAAGGAACTTTCTGTTCTGAAAGGTACAACAGAATGCGTTACTAAAAATGTCTGACAAATAGTTTTACTCAACTACGTTTTTAAAAAGTAAAAACTTCACGTTACAAAACATTTAATATGAATATTTAAACTTGCATGTTATTTGGCTAGGCATAAAATAAAGCTAACCATTTAAAAATTAATTATTTGGAATGAATTCTAAAACCTTCTGCATAATTTGTTATTGAAGTTGAGTAATTTGTTTAAAGACCTAATCATTAGATATAAATGTATGATGATCAGTATAACCCTATAATCTTGTCAATAAAGAATTTTTAAGATCCTGGTTGAGACATGATTCAGTATTTAGATTGGAGCTACTTATTGCTTCCTATGAACTATACTGTTCTGTATAGTGAGCAGGTGAATGATGGAACTGATAAGAACCCACAATTACAGTGTAACGAGCAGCAAGATTTGTGTCAACAGCTATCTACAATGGATGTCCTATTAACCAGGAAAGGAACCGAGAGTCTAAATAAATCATCCTGTCCCCTAATCTTGACCTATCATTTGGGGATTTTCATCTGTAAATGGTAATTAATTAAGCAACAGAATAGTTTAAGGGGAAGGTTCATTTCTATACCATAGAATTATACTCTTGAAAAAGCAACTTTTTTTAACTCCAAATACTGGGGAGATTCAAATGTTGTAGGTATATACATGCATGTATCCTTCAAGGATTTCCTAATTTTTATAACAATGGAATCCTTCATGAAAACATTTTACATGAAATACATAAAGTGAAAAAGCACAACTAGTAGGATTGAAATGGGCTTGGAAGTCCCTGGATCCCTGCACACTTGGTCTCACTTGCTCTGCTGTATCTTTTCTGCCTTGCACAATTTCACACCCCCTAGGAATAGATATTATTCCACCTAGGGAACCAGTCTCCACTGCTCCTCTCCATGGCATGGAGCAAGACTTCAGGCCTCTCTCCCTCACCTGCTGCAAGATTAGAACTGACAAAAGGAAATGAAATGGGGCTGACATTGTTTCATTGAAAGGTTAACTCTATGATGGTAATATTATCAAATACACGTATGACAGTATATCAGTGAATGACAAAGATATTTTTTAAACTTTCCAAAAACACTTGAAATAATAAAGAACTTTCCCGTTATTCTAATGTCATCATCATGTTAAGTAATATACGTGTCAAATATTAGACAGGAGACTCCATTGTGACGCTCATTTGATTTTTGCTCTCCTTTTATTTCCCTACTCCTGGTTGAAGGAACAGAGAAAAGCCTTTGTGTTCCCTAAGCCCCTTTGGTGCTTTTGGAAAGCTTTGGTGCTAGTCTCCTCAAGGCAACATCTCTTCCCAGGTTTTATTTTAAAGAGGGCATGATGTTATGAGTTGAGAACAAAGATAAACACTGGGCCTTCGGCAGGTAAAAGAGAAGCAGAAGTGGCAAGAGCCAAGCGGAGGAGGAGATTATCCAAGACTTTGGAAAGGGACCAAAGGCTGTGGGTTTCCCAAGAGATGGAGACCTGCGTCTTTTTTCCCCAGTGGCCCCTGTACAGGATGGCTGCACCTGAGGGGGGCAGCTGGAGCATCCAGAAAAGCGGGATCCCAGGCCCAGGGAGTCCGCACCAGGCGCGATTCTTGTCCCCAAAGTGCTACAAGGCATCCTGCCACCAGGGACCATGGTGGCTTGGACAGTCATCCCGGTACCTAGAATGGACTGGAAACCAGGGAAGTATTTCCTGAATGTTCTCTCTGCATGAGACCCTTTACGTGGTCCTTCTGGAAGACGGTAGAAAACCCCAGGGATGACTGAGAATTAACTTCCCACCTCTCAGGATGGGACTTGGAACAGCCTTGATTTGATTTACAGCAAACAAAATAGACATTTCTTGCACACTCAAGTTTGAAACAAAATCCGTATCTCTTTACCCATAGAAAGGCTAAGTGATTTTAGAAAAATACCGTCTCAGAAGTGACACCAATATGTCACTTTTTATTACCTCAATACCCTCCGCTAGTTCCCTTGCCAGATATCTTTATAAGAAAATCATACTTTGCTGGCACAATCTTCTAACCACACGAAGTGAATCACATTAGTCAAGGTTGCTTAGTGATGAACACATAACTAAATTCTATTCCTGGATAAAGAATGTTGTAAATAATGATTAAAAGTCAGTGTTCATGAATGGGTAGAAAGCGAGAGGAAAAAAAGTAAAACAATTTTAAACGTGTTATCGAGACCAAATTACCAAGTTTACCGGTAAGACGTGTTATGTCAGATTTCACAGTGAACTCACATAGGGAATTTTGAATTTACATATTTTAGATAATAATAAACCTTGACAGGCTTAGTTTTGTCAGATTTAGACATTTTAAAAGCCAAGAAAAAAAAAATTAAGCCAAAGATGGGTATCTACTTCAGTGACAATCAACCAGGTGTCATGACACTCCACATGCCCACACTCTCAGAATCAGTGGGTACGATTTGTAAAAGCATATTAAATACTATTTATGTTCATATAAAAATGCCTATCTTTTAAAAAGCTAGCTCAGGAAGTAAAGGTCAGTACAATCTTCTTGGCTGGAGGGAATATGCAAAAGAGAGACTCTTCACCAGCTGGGGTGCATAGAAGTGACTGGGGTGTGAGAAAGACAAGAGATTTTCCCATTAGAAAGGATATGGGCTTCTGAGCTTGAGAAAAAGCAATAGAGGTTTCATCTGACACTGGGAATCTTTTAGCTCAGGGGCATATCCGTCAGCCTGAAGGATCCTAGCGCTTCAAAGGTAGCTACTTA
>JAPYYM010004302.1:0-10241 GCA_028534135.1 Potos flavus
TTTTTATTTTTTTTTTAAGATTTTATTTATTTATTTGACAGATCACAAGTAGGCAGAGAGGCGAGGGTGGGGGGGGGGGGGAGGAAGCAGGCTTCCTGCCGAGCAGAGAGCCTGATGTGGGGCTCGATCCCAGGACCCTGAGATCATGACCTGAGCCGAAGGCAGAGGCTTTAACCCACTGAGCCACCCAGGCACCCCACCCAAAGCAATTCTTGACCATTAAATATTTTCTATTTCTGTTTGTGGCTGGTTAATGTCAGAAATAATGAGCCATCTCTGGTTGGATTTCTGACTCCTGCCACAATAAAATACTGATACACAAAAATGGAGGAAGAACTACAACTGTATGTGGGATTTACTAGTAAAGTGATTTCTCCCCAACCTTGAGTTTCTATTCAGAGTTCCGGCTAATTCTGAAAATCTGTTTTAGCAATTGTGTGAATTCAGAGTTCTGGCTAATTCTAAAAGTCTATTTTAGCATTTGTGTTGAAACTTAGGAATTGAGAGTAGCTTCCTTCATGGATATGGGGAGAAAAAAATGGACAGAATGAGAAGAGAAAAATCTAAAGAAATGGAGATAATGAAGCAGGTTGCAGAACAGGAGTACAGCATTTTGGAATGAAACCTTGGAAAGGAGAGAAAGGGAGGTGAAGAAAGTTGAAAAAAGAGATACAATGTGATAAACATTGATAAATTTCCTTATACTTTGAATTTGATTAGATTCTTTGTTTAAAATTAGAGTTAATTTGTTTCTATTCTGTACAGGAACCATTACTATTACTTGTTACTTTTTAGGAGAGTCATATTATTAATATAGCTATTGAATCAAATCCTATCCCTAGAAACAGATAGCCTTATAGAAATATTATCAAAAATTCTGCCAAAACCAAAGTACGTTGTAGAAATCTCTTTGATTTTTTTAAAACCATTCCTCTGTTGATAGAGAAATTAATTTTAAATGTGTTGGTTCCTTGAAATTAGTATTTATTGAGAATTGGATAAATTAGTCAGTCCTTCTTTCTTCTTTTTTTTTTTTTAAAGAAGTGCACCTTTAGCTTTGAGTTCTCTGAAATTATATGTCTTCTTAAGTTCGGAATCATCTTAGAAATGTTTAGCAGAAAAGAGTTGAAATTCAGATGAAAGAATATGTCTCTTTGGTAGTTGCTCTGAGGTAACAAATGAGAACCATATGGTCTCTCTCCTGATTCTGCAACCTAGTTGGGTGTGGAGGGTGATAAGGCAAGTACACAAATAACAACCATATAACATAAAGCTGATTTGCTGTAAGTGCCTTAGAGAGGTACAAAGTTCATGGGCCTCTTGGAGGAAGTAGCATCTAACTTTTGTTTAGCAGTTATGCGTAAACTTTTTTTAGTTCTATTTTTTTTTTTTTTAAGATTTTATTTATTTATTTGTCAGAGAGAGAGAGCACAAGCAGAGGGAACAGCAGGCAGAGGGAGAGGCAGGCTCCCTGCTGAGCAAGGAGCCCAACGTTTGACTCGATCCCAGGACCCTGGGATCATGACCCAAGCCAAAGGCAGACGCTTAACCAACTGAGCCACCCAGGCGTCCCATCTATTTTTTTTTAATTAAGATAAAATACACATATATAACTAAGTTTTTTTTTTTAAACTTATTTACCAGGTTGTACAACTTCACTATCTAATTCTAGAATAAACTTTTTAAAACTTTGAGTGTTTTTAGCTGAGGTTGTGCCCTCTAGTTTTCAGGCCCTACTACTCCCTATTGTTTTACATCTGGCTACTGCTGGATTTATATTGGTCACCTGACCCCTGAAAGCATTTAAGTTCACTCGAGAGAATTGTTTTTTCTAGTTTCATTAACCCGGAAGCAAATGCCAAAATTTCCCCAGGAGTGCCAGTATGGGAAATACTGGCTCTTGTCCTGCATTCTTTTTCCTACTTCTATTCCTTTACCCATCTGTGTTCTAATTCCAAGAATGCTCCCCACTTCTGCGACAGCCTTTTGTGAGGGATGACTTCCCATTGCCCTCGAGAGGGCTTCCTTAGAATAAAAACCAAACTCTCTTTCTTGGTTTACAAATCCTTGAATGATCTGGCCATCTCTTCCTATCAGACTAATTTTTCTTTCTGTTCCCTGACACACTAGACTTGTATCCTCTACTTGGAATGTTCTTCTCTCTGATCTGTTCATATCTGATTCCTTCTTGTCACTCATATCTCACTTTAAGTATCACTACTTAAAGAGGCCTTCTCTGTACATCCAGTCTAAAACAGCTACTCTGTCACTTTTCATACAACCCTAATTTAATTACCACCATACTTGTCATGGGTCTTATTTTTTTGTTTTGTTTTGTTTTTGTTTAATATTTCTCTACCTTGACTAGAATCTAAGTTTATTGTTGGCAGGTCCCTAGTTTGTCACCTTTGTTACTATAACCTGAGCTTCTAGAACAGTGTTTGGCACATAGTGTGTGCTTAATGTATATTTGTTGAATAAATATTGAGTGAAAATGCTTGCTTTGATGGCTTCTGCTCTGGTTCATCTCCCTGTTTCTACCTGTTTCTGTCTTCCAGAAATTTGCCAGAATCTCTGATCTTTGGATGCTTTTGCCATCTCTAGCTTCCATTGCTTTTGAGTTTATTCCCTTTTATAATTGTTTACTGTCGTTTTAGTGGGATTTTAGGGAGAGAGAGAGAAATGTATTCTCTCATTCTTTTGACAGGTTGAGATGTTCCGGTCAGGTTGAAAACATGAACAAAGACCAAGTTAAGAAACATATTTTTTTGTTGTTGTTTTTTGTTTTGAGAATACTAAATAGTTTAGGTTGTTTGAAGGATAGAAAATAAGGTTGAAAATTTAGGTTGAGACCATGTCAGAGAGGGTGTGAAATCATTTGGTGGAGAGTTTATACTTAATTCAGAATGTCATGGGGAACCCTTGTGGGTGTTTGAGCAGAATCATGGCATGAAAAAAAGTTTTCAAGGAAGATTAGTTTGACATTGATGGATTACAAAAAGAGAGGTAAATTAGGAAGTTGCTAGAATAATCTGAGGACAGTATAGTATGGATCTGAACCAAGATAGTAGCAGTCATCAAAATAAGAAAGAGAGCAAAGGCACAGAAAAATAGTTGAGCCTCCTGGTGCTGACATTGATGAATTGCTCTGTGATAATTACAGTTTAGTGATGTGACTTTTATTTAGATGGATTAGTTGATTGTATGAGGGACTGTACTGAATGTATCTTCTATCAGCAATGTGTTAAGAGTATCTTTCCTAGAATTTTTATGTTTATGAGATAGATGAAACAAAGCAGACATTTCAGCTTTGTTGGATAGGGGATATTCGGCACTTGCCATCTGGATGTTAGGCAAGAGGTCGGGGGATATGCTAATGAATAATGCAAGGTACAAGTGTTTTACTCCATTTGTTCTCATATTTAATAACAAAATTCTTAAAGCAACTTAAAAGCCCATATTGAAGTCTTTATTTATTAGCTTAAGCCTTCTTATTTGATTAAATACAGTTGACCTTTGAATAATGCAGAGACTAGGGGTGCCAACCCCCATGCAGTGAAAAGTCTGAATGTAACCGTAGACTCCCCCAGAATGTAAGTAATGGCCTACTGTTGACCAGAAGCCTTATCATCTGTGTAAACAGTTGATTAACATGTATTTTGTGTATTACATGTATTATATACTGTATTCTTACAATAAAGTAAGCTAGAGAAGAGAAAATGTTATTAAGAAAATCATAGGGGCGCCTGAGTGGCTCAGTGGGTTAAAGCCTCTGCCTTTGGCTCAGGTCATGATCTCAGGGTCCTGGGATCGAGCCCTGCATCGGGCTCTCTGCTCAACAGGGAGCCTGCTTCCCCCTCTCTCTTTGCCTGCCTCTCTGCCTACTTGTGATCTCTCTCCCTCTGTCAAATAAATAAATAAAAATCTTAAAAAAAAATCATAAAGAAGAAAAAAATACATTTATAGTACTGTCCCGTATTTATCTTAAAAATCTGTATAAAAATGGACCCACTCAGTTCAACCTGTGTTTTTCACGAGTCAAGTGTACTGGTCTTTTTTTTTTTTAACTAGGTTACTTGGTTTTTTTCATCTGAAGGTTAGAACTGATTGTCTTTGCCTCTGTGAAAGAATTATCTGATGAGTAATTATTTTTCAAAAATGGTAAGCTTGTATTTGCATTAAAACTAATTTTATGATGACCAAAATAAACCAAAACCATTAACTGAGTAAACCAGGCACATGCAATTTAGGAATGGTAATACATGCATACAATAATAAAAATCACGTGTTGGAGTAATATGCAGTTGTTTTTCAGGGACCTTAAACTGCATTTTATTTACCATTTTATTTGGTAAAAATGTTTTTCGGCCTATATTTTTTTTCCTTTATTTCTCAATTTTAAATGATCCATTAGTTGATATACTGTGTTTTCCTAACTAAACTATAATTTCCTGAGGGCACACTTTCTTTATCTCCCCTCCCACCCTCCCTCTCTCTTTCTAAATTTATTTTGATACAATTTGAAACTTAAGAAAAGTTGTAAGAAGAGTGCAAACAACTTTCACATTCCCTTTACCTAGATTCACTTATTGTTTACTTTTTGCCTCTCTTTACTTTTTATTCCTCTCTCCCTTTATATGTACTTATACACAGTCACATACACACATACATTTTTTTCTCAGCCATTTGAAAATGAATTGCAGACATTGTGCCCCTTTATGACTACTAAATTGTTCCGTGCATGTTTCCTAAGGGCAAAGATACTGTCTTCCATAACTAAGGTAGTATTATCAAAATCAGGAAATGTAACATCAATACAGTACTGTGATCTAATCCGCAGCCCATAGTCAAATATTGGCAGTTATCCCAGTAATGTCCTTTATAGCTATTTTATATGTTTACATATTTTCTCCGGGTCCAGGATCCAGTCCAGGATCAAGCATTGTATTTAGTTGTCAGGTCTCTCTAGGTTTCCTTTAAATTGGAACACATCATCAGCCTTTATGTTCTTCACTTTCACGTTTTTTAACCATAGGCCAATTATTTTGTAAAATGTCTTATGATTTGATTCAGGTAATACATTTTGTCAGGAATACCACAAAAAAGGGGCGCCTGGGTGGCTCAGTCGTTAAGCGTCTGCCTTTGGCTCAGGTCATGATCCCAGGGTGCTGGGATCGAACTCCACATCGGACTCCCTGCTCAGTGGAGAGCCTGCTTCTCCCTCTCCCTCTGCTGTTCCCCCTGCTTGTGCTTTCTCTCTTTCACTGTCTCTCTTTCTCAAATAAATAAGTAAATAAAATCTTAAAAAAAAAAAAAAGGAATACCACAAAATGATAATGTATCTTCTCAGTTTATTATTTCTCAGGAAGTATATGATATGAGTTTGCCCCAACGTTAGTGATGTTAAATTTTATCCCTTGGTTAAGGCAGTGTCACCCAGTAATTTGTGGGGAGATATTTTAACGATATGTAAATAGTCTTATCAAATTTTCACCCATAAGATTTAGCATCTGTCAATGATTCTTACCTGAATCAGTTATTACAGTGGTTGCATATGGTGATCTTCTGTCAGTTCATCTACATTATTTCATTGGCATCCTGTGAGGAAGAGCTTTCTTTTCCCACGTATTTATTTATATCAGTATGGGTTCATGGGTTCTTATTTTATTCAATGGGTTATCGTTTCTTCCTGTCATAAATGATTCTGATGCTTAAATTGTTCCATATTAGGCTCTATGGACCCTCTTCAGGCTGGTTTCTATATCCTTTGGACATGTCCCCATCTTTATTGAGCATTTTCTGGCACAAGAAGATATTCTAGGATCTCATCTTACTTTTCCCCAGCTCCAACCCTTGAATCATTACTCCAAAGTCCCTGGTTACTTTTTGGGTAGAATATGTATTTAGAAACCAAAAAATGGGTGCTAGGTATGGTAATTGGAATGTCATTGCTACTGAAATGTCAGTAGGCCCTTTGAGTGGACCTACCTACAAACACACATAAACATGTATCTATCTTTATTTCTTTATATCTTTATCTTTATATCTTTATATCTTTATTTCTACCCCTTCTGTGTTTCCTCCATCTCTTTGAAACCTTGAGTTCATAATGATGATTCAAAATATAGTCCAAATGGCTCCTAAGCCACAGGCTGCCACTGTGTAGCACTCTCCCTCCAGTTGAAGCTGGAGAGTACATGTAGAGTATCAGCTATCTCCAAAGATAACTGGTATGTAGGTAGTATAGCAGGAAACATCCTAAGTGTGGAACAGAATAAGCAAGATGAACATCTCTGGAAGCAGTCATGGAAGCCCCATTTCTACAGATAACTTGTAGTGACTGTATGTGTTTCCTAGGACTGGCGTAACAACTTACCACACACTGGGTGGTTTAAAACAACAAAAATTTATTCTCTCACAGTTCTTGAACTTGAAAAGGTGGAATATAACAGAAGAATATTACACTTACTGTTATTTTTTATTTATTGGTTTATTGGGTTTTTTTTTTTTTTAGTTCTGTGATTTCAGATTATGGTTTATGATATACTGTGTGACTAGTAATTATAAGATTGATCATTAGAACTTCTTATTTATTAAGAATGTTAGGAGTTTCTTTGTAGACCATTGAACTTAAGATTGATTTTTTCACTTCAGTTAAGGAGTTCCTGTTTGGGGTTTAATAGATTAACAATATCCACTGTTATGAAAAATGCAATGTAAATAAAGAAACAAATAGGGTTCATTACTCTGAAACGAATTGCTTTGCCAGGGGTGCATTTAAGTGCTTGATAAATAAAACATTAAATTAACAAATCACCTTTGATTTGATTTATAGCTTTCTTTAGACATTATAACCTCTATCAACTGTTAAAAACAGTTCTTGTTTATCTTTAGTTACCTTAGAGTTAATGTACATGATAATGAAGAGGGTGCGTTAGTTACATCTTAGGTTGTCAAAAACTGAAATACAAATAAAGGATTTAGTATAAGGGGTGAATGACCTCCCCTAGTTTTTCTCTTTTCTCTGGGTAAGGAAAGATGGCCAGCCTATGAATAGTACACCTCTCTTGTTTATTAGGGAGGTTTCGTTCCATGTAGAAACTATAAAACTTAGTTCCAGATGTCAGCTCACTCCCAGAAGACTAAGCCATACAAGTTTCCTGGTGGCCAATTTACTGAGATTGCTCCTATGAAACCTTGGAATAACAGGTACACTGCTTCCTTCTCAGTCCCCTTTCAACACTTCAGAGACCATAGTTTCCTTTAAGTTTGCTTCAGGCACAGACCTACAAAAGGAACTTCGTTCTTAGAGAATTTTTTAATCAAGATGCTTCAGTGTTTACCATCTCTCCCACAGTTAGAATTAATGTTCTTGGAAATCATAGTGTGTTTTTTGTCTTCTTTGTATCCTGCACAGTACTTGGCATAATGCTGTTTGTAGGCAAAGTATTGGAAGTGTTGGACTCTAAGTAAAACTTGGGCCATTTCTGTGGAGGACCACTAACCTTAACAGAGAAAACTTCAGTGATCAATTTATAAAAAGCAACTTTTGACATTTTTTTAACTGATCTGCTCTATAAATTAATGCAAAGTGATGTTTACTTAAAAGTAGGCACACAATGGAAAGGAGGATCCTCAGGAAAAAAATCTAGTGTATATAGAGAACATAAATATATAAATTTAAAAGAATTAAATTTTGGGAAAAATCAATTTAAGGTTTTGTAATGCCAAACTAAGCTACCTATGTTAAATGTAATAACTACAGAAAAGAATGAATAATAAAATAAAAATTTACATAAACATTTATCTGATTTCTTGGTCGAGAAGAATTTACTGACCAAAACATTGCAAGAATTCACCCAGAAAAGAATTTACACATTTGATAACTTAAAAAATAAAACTTTTAGCAGTATCTTTAAAAAAAAAAGAAAAAAAGACCCTCCAAAATTAAAAGATAAAACCTGAGGATAATGTTGCTGTACATACAACACACTTAATATCTTGATTCTGTGAAGAACTCATGTAAATTCAATTGGTTCATTCAATTCCCAATTTCCATTTGGGCAGTTTACAAATGATGCCATTTAGTTCACAGCAGAACTGTGTTCTGTGTTGAAGAGCTGTAGGTCAAGAGAGAAATAAATCAAGCACACCTCTCTCTGGGTGCCCTAGTCAGATGAGCAGTTAATGGCCCTCCATCCCCCACAGTTCTCGCTTCATTTTATATTATATTGTGTCCTATTTCTCTCCTTTCCTTCTCTGCTCTGACTTCCTCCCTCCTCCTTTTGATGAGTCTTCTTCCTCTCTTTGTGCCTTACTAAATTTAACAGAGTTTTTTTTTTTTCTTACTGTTTCTTTTGTCTGATTTAGGTTTCCTTCCTCCTGCTTTATTTTGCAAGAGTTGTATCTTGCACAGTTGGGGGCACTCCTTGAACCTGGAAGTCTTTATAGCCTCCCTTCTCTAGTGCCTGTTTTTCTTTGGAATTATTTATCAGAGTAGAGCAGCATAGGAGGCTTTTCAAAAATCTGTTTTTGTGATAGAGTTACTGAAGCATAACTGGGCATAAAGAACTAAAAATTATATCTAAATGGATAACTCTCAGAAGAATCATGGAACTGTGGTAATGAGGGTATGTTAATAAAGGGATCTTGTCACTGCCTAATTTCTTAATGGGCTTTGGGTGTACGTGTCTTACTTTGCCTTTAACCAAATTGTGGTTGTGTGAAACTGTATTAATTTTGTCTTGCAAGTCCTCTTGGTAATTAGAACACAACATACTGCAGCAGTTGTCAGACTTCAGTAGGCATAAGGAATACCTGGGGAGACTTGTTAAAAATGTTCCAGGACCCTGGAAATTAATATTTGGTAGATATTGGACAGGCCATTTTTAAAACTGACTTTACAAGAAGCACCCCAGATAATTTTGATGTAGGTCATCAGCAGACCACAATTGAAAATACTTTTCCATACAGCCTTAAGTACAGACTCTTTGATATGGCTTATAATTTTGCCCCTAATTCCTCTCCAGCCCCATTTTCCATGGGTCTACACCACACATGTTATGCATTAGAAATGTTAAGTCAGGTTTCTCAACATGTCTTACTTTGTCACAGCTTTATACCCTCCCACATACTGGTCCCTCTGCCTAAAACACCCTTCCTCTTCTCTGCTTCGCACATTCATTCTTTAGGTCTGGACTGAAGCATCATCCCTTTCTTCTGTCCTCAAACTAAGTTAAACTATAGTCATATAACATACCTCTGTCATAGCACTTAACGCTGTTTTATCATCGGTGGTTCCCTTATCTGTCTTCTAATAGATTATATACTCATTTTTTTTTTTTAAGATTTTATTTGTCAGAGAGAGAGAGCACAAGCAGGGGGAGCAGCAAGCAGAGGGAGAAGCAGGCTTCTCGCTGAGCAAGGAGCCTAATGGGGGACTCAATCCCAGGACCCTGGGATCATGACCTGAGCTGAAAGCAGACACCTAACTAAGCCACCCAGGAGTCCCTAGATTATATATTCCTTAAAGACAGAGGTTATCACGTCCATCTCTATTCCCCCAGTATCTGGTATATAGTAGATGTACAGCAAATATTAAATCAAAGCTTCTCTTGCCTCTCTGGAATATTGAGCATGTTAGACCCAGAGAAATGGTCTAGTAGCAGCTTTGCACTCCTCCTGCATTCTGAGAGTTTTCATGTGACTTTAAGTATACATATTTTTACAAAAAGTAATTATTTTTGAATTGTTAAAGGGACAAAAAGAGTTCAGTAATAAATAAGGCACCCTCATTCAATACCCTGTATTTTTCTTGCCATTGTCTAACTATGTGGCTTGTGTAAGTTGTATTTCCTCTGAGGACTTCGATTTGCATTTCTATAATTATCTCTACATAATATTTACAGTAGCCTTCTATTGGTCTTTCCCTTCTCTAATAACTCTTACACAGGCATTGTGTCCTCTAAAATACCATTTCTCTCCTTTCCCCTTCACTTCTGTGTTTAAGACTATGGTCGCCTCCTGGGGGAAAGAATAGACTTGGCTTTCAAGGTTATCTATATGACCTTAGTCCTTGACTTTTAAAATCTCACTTTTTCCTCTTCTCTTATTTGAGTCAGTCTCATGACAGTTTACAAACACAGACTTTCTCCTTTGTTCTTTATAATTTCTCCTACCTAGAATGTATTTATTCAAATTCTTAAGCCCTACTCTAAGCCCAGCCTTTTTTTTTTTTTTTT
>JAPYYM010004303.1:0-10241 GCA_028534135.1 Potos flavus
CTAGGACTTCTAATACTATGTTGAACAAGAGTGGCGAGAGTGGGCATCCTTGTCGTGTTCCTGATCTCAAAGGGAAGGCTGTCAGCTTTTCCCCATTGAGAATGATATTCGCTGTGGGCTTTTCATAGATGGATTTTATGAGATTGAGGAATGTTCCTTCTATCCCTATACTTTGGAGAGTTTTAATCAGGAACGGATGTTGAATTTTGTCAAATGCTTTTTCTGCATCTCTACCAACATTTTAAAGATGATTTAATTTGGAAGAGTTATTTGTGAGATTGTCAAAAAAAGAAAAAAAAGAGAGAGAGACCTTTGTGCACTGTTGTGGGAATGATGGTGCAGTCAATATAGAAAACAGTATCTAGGTTCCTCAAAAAATTAAAAATAGAACTACCACATGATCCAACAGTTCCTCTCCTGGTTAACTATATGAAGAAAATGAAAACACTAATTTAAAAAGATAAATGCACTTCTATGTTCATTGCAGCATTATTACAACAGCCATGATATGGAAACAACACCCAAGGGCATGGATGGATGTATGGATAAAGATATATACCTACAGGTGTAACAAAGAATGAAATCTTGCCATGTTCCACAAAATGGATGGAAATTGAAGGTATTATGCTAAATGAAATGAGTTAAACAGAGAAAGACAAATACCACATGATTTCACTTGGGAATCTAAAATACGAAACAAAGAAAATCAAACAATCCATGAACACAATATAGCTCTCAATTTAGTTAATTAATTTGTATTAATAATGTTTGGTAGTTTTCAGTATATAGGTTTTGCAAATATTTTTTAGATTTATCTGAGTATTTCAAATTTTTATTGAGTTGTAGTATTTTTTAAAATTTCACTTTCCAATTGTTCATTGCCAATTTATACAAATACAATTGATTATTATACATCTTAAAGAAAAAAGAAAAAAAAAGAAACCCAGACTCACAGACACAAAGAACAGTTTGATGACAGCTACTGGGAAGGTTGATGCGAGGGAGTTAAGTGGGTAAAGGGGATCAAGAATTACAAACTTTCAGTTGTAAAATTAATAAGTCATGGGGTTTTAATGAACAGAATGGGGGATATAGACAGTAATAATTATATTAACTTTTTATATTGTCGAATGATAACTAGATTTATTGAGTTGATCATTTCACAATGTATACAAAGGTGAAATCACTATTTGTATATCTGAAACTAATGTAATATTGTATGTGAATTATATTTCAATCAAAAATAGAATTTGAAAGAAATAGAATTTGAAATTTAAAAAAGGAATAATAATATTGCCTATTGTATAGCCTTGATTATGCCAGAAAATACCTTAGGTCATATCCTGGAACAGAGAAAACACTCAATAAATATTGACCAATGTGATTATGTATGTTTTGTATTGCATGATAGTAAATTCATGCTTCTTTATGTATCATACTGGTAGGCAAGTTACTTTGACTTTGACAACATCAGGTACATAGAACAGTCACATATCTCCACTGTATAGTTGCCTCAAGCCTCCTTAATGACTGGGACCATGTTCTACTCACTCCTATAACATTCATTCCCCTTTCCAACATCCAACAAATATTGCACACATCTACTTCTTTAGTACTTAATTAAATTCATTTGAAGAAACAATGCAATAAATTAGTTATATACTATAATTTGAGGGACACAAGAAACCTTCCCAATCCAACCCAAATCTTCTCTTAGTAATAAAATTCCACTCTAGAATAATTGTATCAAAAATGGAAAGGATACTAGAAATCATGGAGTATATTCATTAAGCCCTTTCCATCAAATGTAATGCCCAATGTCTGGTTATCTCCAATTATAGGGGGATCCCGACTTCACAAGGCAGGCTGTTCCACATTTGGTTCCTTTAATGGTAAGGAGGTTGATTCTCAATATTGACTTAGAGTCAGCCTCCCTTCTCCTCCAGATTTATAGTAAACTTGGGAAACTGAATAGTAACTGCAGTGGAGCAGCTTCTTCAGGAGAAGTTTGTTTTGTCTCTGTTTGCCATCTCAGTACTCTGACTGTTCCCCTTTTCCCCTTCAACATATGGAATATGGAATATCATTGTCTGGCTGGGTGGAATTTTTTCTGCTGTCTGTCACTAGTTTCTGTAGTCTTTCTTTAAAATTCTATCTCCTGAATTTCTCATTTCCAGGAGATGGAAGAAATTTTCCCTTTAAGATTTAGTTTATTCTCAAATGATTCTTCCATGCTCCTGCTTTGAATAGGAGTACTGGAATAAAATAGACAAAAGTAACCCTTATGATCAACAATAAATTTTGGAAGACCCATGGATTGGTCATTTTTAATTTAGAAAGCTCTGAAAGGAACTAAAGGGGGTGGCAGGAAACTTGGGTTATCGTCTAGCTCTGTCTTTCATTTTTTATATAACCTTGGGAAAAGTCTTTCTTATGGGCCTTTCTCTGTGAAATGCATGGGATTGAATTTAATAATCATTACCTCTTCTCTGATTCTATGCACAAAGTTTGAAGAATTTTTGAAATTTTTCATACAGCCTCATTAATTAAATGTTCTTTATCTGATTGGGCACATTTGAAGAGGTTGTAACATTTTTCATTGTTTCATTTATGGTCAAACTCTGACATAAAAGAAAATGAGAAATTTTAGTGGCAACATATCATTAAATTTATTGCTCTGAAGTATGAGAAAGATTCTATTTTATTTATTTTATTGTTTTCCTTGCTGTTAGCTAAAGTTGACTGGAGAGGATAAGGTAGGGTCAAGTGGAAAGGGCCAAGGCCCTTATTTAGGGTGATTTCTGGAAAGATGTCTGCCATATCATATCATAACTTGGTATTTGGGTAGCTATATTAATTCTGCAGTACATCTCCTGCCTGTGAAAGAATCATCATAAAGTGCATGGTAGTCACATAATATTTGCCAATTTCTTATTGGAATTTAACAGATTTATTTTCTCATTGTTAATGGCTTAGAGACAACACAATGTTCTTTAAGACAACATTATTTAAAAATATTGTCTTAAAGAATATGTCAATGAATGGTGTGGTGACATCATATGGATAGTAGCTCTTAAGAAAATGTTCTGTTTGTTGGCCTTGGCTGCTTTATTCCATCTGTGTAGTATCATTCATTTGTCTTTTATTTATAAACATTTATTAAGCAGTGCTACTTGCCATGGTCATTGCTAGATGCTGTGGATACAAAGATGAAAATGGAAGATCTAATTCATCATAAACTGGGTTTTTCTGGCATGTGTCCTTCACATGAGCATCTACTCTATGCCTAACTCTATTAGTGGTAGTGAGAGATGTTAGAAATCAGTGCCATTGAGAATCTTGGGAGGGCTTCCCTCTGTGTCTTCAGCACATACACAGCATGCTACCCGGCACAGAGGAATCACTCCGCAAACATTTAGGGGAAGTAAAGGAATGTATGAGTGGTTATTCCTTTAGGGGATCCTTGTCCTGTGTGTTCTGAGATCTAATCTTTAATATGCAACCAGAGAACTCACAATCAGGGAGAACATATTTTATGTGAGAAATGCTAAAATAGACATGTGTATGAAGAGAGAGCAATTAATTCTGTCTTTGAAGACATTAGGGAAGGACATTTCAGGTAGGTGAAACATGAGAAGATACAGAAGATGGTAAGAACACATGCTGTATGCTCAGGGATTACTGAGTCCTCATGTAACATTACCCTCAAGTAATAGGGTAGAGATGGTGGAAGAAGTGACAGATGGGAGTATAACAGGAAGTATCTCAGAAATACAGATTATCAGAGTTTCAAATACCATATTAAGGAGCTTGACCTTGACTCAGTGAGAGGAATATATTAAAGATTTTTGAGCACAGGACTGTCATATCCTTATTTATGTTTTTCAGTTCACTCTGGTATCAGAGTGAAAGATGGATTGGAGTAGCACAAGACTGGAGGCAGGGAAATCAATTCATCCAGATGAAAGACTAGAACAATATCGGGTGGGAAGGAGGAAATGAACTCTACCTTGAGTTGCAGCATAAGCAAATGGAAGATTTAGGCTGATGAGAAATTAAACATGTTTTTAGACTGATGTGAAAGAAGTAATGGAAAGCACATGATTGAAAATTTATGAAGAAAAGTGTATGATGTATGCATGATGTCCTGGTAGAGGTTGGAAAGATTGGAATCCAGAATTTAAGATCAAGCGTTAGTATTGGACAAAAGGAGAAAAAGAAGAGAAGGATGTGAGCCAGGAGTTTGTCCCTTATTGTATGTCTACAAGGCTCATTATCATTGGCACTTGTTTGTTTAGCTACACCTGCCTTCCCTACCAACTATACCTTTGGGTTGTTTCAAAAGACAGCAGTATTTGGGCTCACTAATGGATTATATCATTTTTTCATCTGTTCAGCAATAGTCTTTGAACACCTGACTTGTGCCAATCCCCATACTGGTTACTGAAAGTGTAGCAGTGTATCACACCCAGTCTCTGTCCCTGAGAAGCTACTGTCTATAAGGGAAGACAGTTGCATAAACAAGTTCATAAACTAAAATGTTATAGGTGCCTAACAAAAGTTGTGATTAAAAGAAGTAATTATTTCTACCAGGTCTGGGTGGACAAAAAAGCCTTCATAAAATGTAGATGTGCTTAAGCTGAGATGCAAAACTGTGGCTACCTTGATTTTTACTATTTTAGGATGGTGTGGTTGGCACAATTCTAAGATTCTCTGTACCCTCCTGTGATATACACACCCTAGACAATTCCTTCTCTTGGAGTGTGGGTGCAATCTGTGAATATGATGAGAAATCACTCCCCATGATTATGTTAGGTTATGTGGCAAAATGGATTTTGTAAATAATATTAAGGTTCCACATCAGTTGATTTTAAAATAGGAAGATTGTCTGGATGGGCCTGACCTAATTACATAAAACTTTTAAATTTGGGTTTGGAGGTCAGAGATAGATAAAGAGATTCAAAGCACCATTGGAAGAATTTGACATGCTTTCATCAGCTTGAAGATGGAAGGAGCCACGTAGCCAAAAAAAAAAAAAAAAAAAAAAAAAAATCAACAAACTCTTGGAGAACAGCCCACACCTGACAGCCAGCAAGGAAATAAGTACTTCAGTTCTACAACCACAAGGAACTGAATTCTGCCAGAAACAAAAATGAGGTTGGAAACAGATTTTCCTCCAAGGCCTCTGGCCTAGCTTGATTTCAGTCCTGTGATACTCAGAGCAGAGATTCTAATAAATTGTGGCCGGTAATCTGAATTTCAAAATTATTCTGTAGTGTCTCTTAGTCTCTGAAGTAAAACATAGATTTGGGTTTCTGAGGAAGGTGTGAAAAAACCTAAGGTGAACAATTTGACTTAGAGATGATACTAGAGTAAAGAATAATGAAGCAGACAATGATTATAAGAATTTGAAGGACGTTAACACCAAACAGAGAGGTACTAGTCCTCTGGGAATGCATAGGTGAAGCCAGTTAAATCCAGAAATTTAAAAACTATAGATTTATTTTTTTCAAATAAAACCACCACATAATCTGTTGCACTTGTGTCTGCAGATTTGCGGCAGCAACTCCTCCTAATGTTAATGGCCATCTTGCAGAAAAGTTCTCTGGGGATTTCACACCAATATCAATCTCCTGTCCACTAGAAAACATGGTTCCTTCCCATAATGTTGCATGTGCATAACATGTACTGTAATAATGTACTTACATAATAACTCATGTAAGAATAAATTTAAGTTTTAAATTATAAGTACTATTTTTCATTTCAGCAGTCTTCATTGTAAATATCGATCAATCTTATATATCCTCAGACTAAATACCCTATTTTGGTCTTAAATAGTATTCCTGTCTCTTAACGATTAGCTGTATATTTAAAATTACCTTAAATTTATCTATTTTAAATCCCTGTGTCTTAATTATTGTCCATCTTATAGTATCTAATTGAATCTTTTTATTTATTTTGTTTTTATTTTTTTATTGAAATGTAATTAGCATACAGTGTTATTTAGTTTTAGGTGTGCAATATAGTGATTCATTAATTCTATACATTACTAAGTGCTCCCCACGAGAAGTGTACTCTTTCTTTTTTTTTATTTAAATTCAATTAGCCAACATATAGCACATCATTAGTTTCAGATGTAGAGTTCAGTAATTCATCAGGTACATAGAACACCCGGTGCTCATCACATTAGGTGCCTTCCTTAATGCTCATCACCCAGTCACCCCATTCACCCACCCACCTTCCCTCCAGCCACCCTGTTTCTTTCCCATAGTTAAGAGTCTCTCATGGTTTGTCTCTCTCTCTGATTTCTTCCCATTCCGTTTTCCCCTCCCTTCCCCTATGATCCTCTGTGCTGTTTTTTATATTCTACATATGAGTGAAACCATATGATAATTGTCTTTCTCTGATTGACTTATTTCTCTCAGCATAATACCCTCCAGTTCCATCCATGTCAGTGTAAATGGTGAGATTTCATCCTTTCTGATAGCTGAATAATATTCAACTGTGTGTGTGTATATATATATAGATATATATATATATATCTATATATATATATCTCACATCTTTATCCATCCATCCATTTATGAATTATCTCAGCTACTTTCATAGTTTGGCTATTGTGGACATTTTTGCTATAAACATTGGGGTGCAGGTGCCCCTTCGAATCACTGCATTTGTATCGTTGGGGTAAATACCTAGTAGTGCAATTGCTGGTCATAGGGTAGCTCTATTTCTAGCTTTTTGAGGAACCTCTATACTGTTTTCCAGAGTGGCTGCACCAGCTTGCACTCCCACCAATAGTGTAAGAGGGTGCCCCTTTCTCCACATCCTCACCAACATTTGTTGCTTCCTGACTTGTTAATTTTAGCCATTCTGACCAGTGTGAGGTGGTATCTCATTGTGGCTTTGATTTGTATTTCCTTGATGCCAAGTGATGTTGAGCATTTTTTCATGTGTCTGTTGGCCATTTGTATGTCTTCTTTGGAGAAATGTCTGTTCATGTCTTCTGCCCATTTTTTGACTGGATTATTTGGTTTTTGGATATTGAGTTTGAGAATTTCTTTATAGATCTTGGGTACCAGCCCTTTATCTGATACATCATTTGGAAATACCTTCTCCCATTCCATAGGTTGTCTTTTAGTTTTGTTGACTGTTTTCTTTGCTACGCAGAAGCTTTTTATTTTGGTGAAGTCCCAATAGTTCATTTTTGCTTTTGTTTCCCTTGCCTTTAGAGCCATGTCTAGCAAGAAGTTGATGTGGCCGAGGTTGAAGAGGTTGCTGCCTGTGTTCTCCTCAAGAATTTTGATGGATTCTTGTCTCATATTTAGGTCTTTCATCCATTTTGACTTTATCTTTGTGTATGGTGTAAGAAAATGGTCCAGTTTCATTCTTCTATATGTGGGTTTCCAATTTTCCCGACACCATTTGTTGAAGAGACTGTCTTTTTTCTATTGTATATTCTTAGCTGCTTTGTCAAAGATTAGTTGACCATAGAGTCAAGTTCCATTTCTGGGTTCTCTATTCTGTTTCATTGGTCTATGTGTCTGTTTTTGTGCCAGTAGTACCATATTGTCTTGATGACTGCTGCTTTGCAATATAGCTTGAAGTCCGGTATTGTGCCACCAGCTTTGGTTTTCTTTTTCAACATTATTCTGGCTATTTGGGGTCTTTTCTGGTTCCTATAAACATCTGGATTGTTTGTTCCAGCTCTGTGAAAAAAGTTGAAAGTAATTTGATAGGGATTGCATTGAATGTATAGATTGCTCTAGGTAGCATAGACATCTTAACAATATTCATTCTTCCAAGCCATGAGCATGGAATATTTTTCCATTTCTTTGTGTCTTCCTCAATTTCTGAGAGCTTTCCTCCTAAGGTCAGGAACATGACAGGAACATCTATACTGTTTTTCAGAGTTTCTGTACCAGCTTGCATTCCCAACAGTGTAAGAGGGTTTCCCTTTCTCCACATCCTCGCCAACATTTGTTGTTTCCTGACTTATTAATTTTAGCCATTCTGACTGGTGTGAGGTGGTATCTCATTGTGGTTTGGATTTGTATTTCCCTGATGCCAAGTGATGTTGAGCATTTGTCCCCTTTATCTATTTCACCCATTCCCCCACCCATCTCACCTCTGGCAGCCATCAGTTTGTTCTTTAATAGTGTTTTTAGTCTGTCTCTTTTTTTCTTTGTTTTTTGTTTTGTTCTTAAATTCCACATATAAGTGAAATCATATGTTATTTTTAAAATTTTTTAAACAAAATTTTAAAGGATTTTATTTATTTATTTGAGACAGAGAGAAACAGAGAGAGAGAAAACATGAGCAGGGGGAGAGGCAGAGGGAGAGGAAGAAGCAGGACCCCTGCTGAGCCAGGAGCCCGACATGGGGTTAGATCCTAGGACCCTGGGATCATGATCTGAGCCAAAGGCAGACGCTTAACCATCAGCCACCCAGGTGCCCCACATATGTTTTTTTTTTTTTCTCTCTCACAGACTTATTTTACTTAGCATTATGCCCTTAAGGTCCATCCATGTTATTGCAAATGGAAGGAACTCAAAGTACTTCTGCAACTGAATACCAAAAAAAAAAAAAAAGAAAAAAAAGAAAAGAAATAATCCTGTTAAAAATAGACAGAGGACCTGAATAGACATTTTTCCAAAGAAGACCGAAATGGCCAACAGACACCTGAAAAGATGCTCATTAGGGAAATGTAGATGAAAACCACAATGAGATATTACTTTTTACCTTTCCGAATAGCTAGAATCAAAAAGACAAGAAATAAATAAGTATTGGTGAGGATGTGGCAAAGAAAGGATCCAGATTGAATTTTAAATAATGTGTACTTTAATTTTCCTACCTCAGTCTTAAATATATTCTACATCAAATCTCCATTTTAGTTTATCTTTTTCTTTCCGATTTTTTTTATGTGTTATTTTAGTCACCATAAAATACATCATTAGTTTTTGATGCAGTGTTCCAAGATTCATTGTTTATGTACAACACCCAGTGCTCCATACAGTATGTGCCCTCCTCAATACCCAGGCTCACCCATCCCCTTACCCCCCTCCCCATTCCCTTACCCCCTTTACCCCCCTCCAATATCCAGGCTCACCCATCTCCTTACCCCCCTCCCCTCCAAAACCCTTAGTTTGTTTCTCAGAGTCCACAGTCTCCATGGTTCGTCTCCCCCTCCAATTTCCCCCAATTCACTTTTCCTTTCCTTCTCTTAATGTCCTCCATGTTATTCCTTATGCTCCACAAGTAAGTGAAACCATATGATAATTGACTTTCTCTGCTTGACTTATTTCAGTTTAAATAACCTTCACCATAAATACCATTTGAAGAGGCTATCTCCTGGTTTAGTTTGCTAGTATTTTCCCCTCCCTTCTGTTAATGATATTTTTTACCTTTGTGGAATAGTTCTTTCCTCATGCTTTTTGGTTTCAAATGGGTTTTCCACCCCTTCAATCACAGAGACTGCCATATGACCTTAGCTTCACCTATCATGGTCCTTCATCCCCTTAGCCACAGTAGTAAGTTCAGGAGTAGGCAAGTGACACATGTTGGAGGGGCCAGTACAAGTCCTGTTGGGACTTTTCATTCCATATTTGGTAAGGGGAGGCCTGTCTTTCTCTTTGAAGTATAAGCCATAAAGGATGGAACTCTGGAGCTACTGACAGTTGCATCTTCTTCCTCATGAAGGAGACTGAGAGAAAGAGTTCTATATAGAGATAGAATCTGAAATGAAAGAAGTAGAATTTTGAGGGCATCATTTCAGACACTGATCCAGTTCTTCAATTTGTTCTTTCTAATTATAAGAGCCAATAAATATTCTTATTTAAAGGGTTGGTAGTTGGCTTTCTATCATATGCAAATGAGAGAGTTCTGAATAATACTCATGTATTAATCTTAAAGACATTTTCCAAACTTAGATCTCTTATCTGAGCTTTACTTCTGGACCTGACCTGGGGACTATGCTAATGTTTAAGATTATTTTAAACTACAATAGCGATTTGAAATAGAGCATATTTATTTATTTATATATATATATATATATATTTATTTATTTATTTTTTCCCCAAATACTTTTATTTTATTTTTTCAGTGTTACAAGATTCATTGTTTATGTACCACACCCAGTGCTCCATGCAATACGTGCCCTCCTCAATACCCACCACCAGCTCACCCATCCCCCCGCCCCCTCCCCTCCAAAACTCTCAGTCCCTTGTTCTGAGTTCACAGTC
>JAPYYM010004304.1:0-10240 GCA_028534135.1 Potos flavus
GGGTATTGAGGAGGGCACGTATTGCATGGAGCACTGGGTGTGGTACATGAACAATGAGTCTTGGAACACTGAAAAAATAAAATAAAAATATTTGGGGGAAAAAAAAAAGAAAAAGAAAATGAGAAAATCCTAAGATTTTACTTTTATTTGGCTGTCAGATTCTGCACCAACATGAAGTGAAGGCAAGGGCAGAGTTGTAAACAGCCTGGCTGAGCACTGAAGTGCCCTATAAAGAGTCAATCTGCAGACTAGGAGAATACTTTTTTCTTCTACTTTCCTTCGTGTGTGTGTGTGTGTGTGTGTGTGTGTTTTGGTCTCTAAACACCTTCAGGTGTTTACATTAACTTTCAAAACACAAACTGACCATTAAGCTCACAGAACACAGACCTCAGTGACAATACATGACAAAGAATACAGACTTTACATAGTGTAGAAAAAGTACTAAACAAGCAAACAGCAACAACCTGCAATAAGCAGCAACAACAAACCCTGGGAGAAACTGTCCATGATGAAGCCAAGACATTGGACTTAATAGACAAAGATTTTAAATCACCTGTCTTACATAACATGTTCAAATAGCTAAAGAAATCACTGACAAAGAATGAAAGAAAACCAGAAGAATGATTTTTCATCAAATAAAGAATATCAATAGAGATAGAAATTGTAAAAAGTAACCAGATAAAAATTTTGGAGCTGAAAAGTATAACTGAAATGATAAATTCACTAGGGGGGTTGAACAGCAGATCTGAGCAGGCAGGAGAACGAATTAGGAGACTTAAAGATAGGTCATTTGAGGGGTGCTTGGGTGGCTCAGTTGGTTAAGCGTCTGCCTTCGGCTCAGGTCATGATGCCAGGTCCTGGGATCAAGCCCCACATCAGGCTTCCCGATTAGCAGGGATCCTGCTTCTCCCTCTCCTTCTGCCATTTCCCCGACTTGTACTCTCTGGCTCTCTCTATCTCTCTGTCAAATAAATAAATAAAATCTTAAAAAAAGATAGGTCATTTGAAATTATCCAGTCTGAGGAACAGGAAGATAAAAGAATAAGAAAAATTAACAAAGCCTGAGAGAACTATGGAATACAATCAAGCATAACAACATATGCATAATAAGTCACAGAGGAAGGGGGAGCAGAAAGAATATTTGAAGAAATACAGCCAAACTTCCTGAATTTGATGAGAAACACAAATCTACACATCCAAGAAGCTCAACAAAATCCAAACAGAATAAACTCAAAGATTCACACCAAAACACATTATAATCAATTTGTCAGAAGTCAAGGAAAGAATTTTTTAAAGCAGCAAGAGAAATGACTAATTATATACAAAGGATACTTAATAATATTAGCATTCAATTTCTCATCAGAAGCCATGAAGGCCAGAAGAAATGAGGTACAATGAAATTATATATTTAAAGTGCTGGGGAAAAAACTGTCAACAAGTACATCTATATTTGGCAAAACTACCCTTCAAAAATAAAGGAGAAATGAAGACATTATCCTATAAAAACTGAGGGAGTTCCTCACTAGGCCACTTGTGGGAAAAGCTAAAGGGAGTCCTTCAGGCTGAAATTAAAGGACACTAGACAGTAATTTGAATCATACAGAGGAAAAAAAAATGGTTAAGTTAGATATGTAGGTAAATCCACATGCAAAAGAATGAAGTTAGATTTTTTTTCTCACATCATATACAAAAATTAAAATACAGCAGTGAATGAAATGTAAGAGCTAAAACTACAAAACTCTTAGATGAAAGCAAACCTAATGATCTTATGTTTGGTAATGAGTTGTTATATATGACACCAAAAGCACAAACAATAAGAGAAAAAACATATATTAAAATTAAAACCTTTGTACAATCAAAGGACATTATTAAGGAAGTGAAAAGACAGCCTCAAAAATGGGAGGAAATATTTAAAAATCATATATCTGATAAGGATTGATTTTCCAGAATATATAAAGAACTCCTACAACTCAATGACAAGAAGAAAAAAAATTTAAATGAGCAAAGGACTTCAATAGACCTTTCTCCAAAGAAGATATATAAGTGGCTAATAGGCACATGAGAGATGCTCAACATCATTAGTCATTAGCGAAATGTAAATTGAAATTACAATGAAATATCACTTCACGCACAATTGAATGTTTATATGTATGTGTGTGTATATATATATATATATTTTTTTTTTTTTTTACGATTTATTTACTTGGGGGGGAGGGGCAGAAGGAGAGAATCTTTCAAGCAGACTCCCTGCTGAGAGTGGAGCCTGATGCAGGGATTGATCCCATGACCCATGAGTTCATGACCTGAGCTGAAACCAAGAGTTGGATGCTTAACCAACTGAGCCACCCATGCGCCTATATATTATATATATATGTATATATATAAATGGAAAATAACAATGGTTAGCGAGACTGGAGAAATTGGAACTCATTCATTCCTGGTGTGAATGTAAAATGCTGCAGCCACTTTGGAAGTTTTGTGCTTACTTAAAGTTTAAACCTAGAGTTAAAATACAACTCAGCAATTCCTGTCCTAGATGTATACCCAGAATAACCAAAAACAGGTATTCCAACATATCCTTATACAGAAACATTTCTAGAAGCACTAGTCATAGTAGCCAAAATGTGGAAACATTAGCCAAGTGTCCATCACCGGATGAATGAATAAACAAAATGTGATGTTTCCATACAATGAAATATTATTCAACCACAGAAAGGACTGAAGTACTGATACATTTTTGATGGTTAGTTTTGTGTGGCTTCTTGAGTGGGTTATGGGAATGCTGGGGTAGTTGGTTAAACATTATTTCTAGGTATCTGTGAAGGTGTTTCCAAATGCGATTAGCATCTGAATCCATAGACTGAGTAAAGGAGATTGCTCTCCCCAATGTGAGTGGGCATTATCACTGAGGGCCTAAATAGAAAAAAATGTGGAGGAAGGGAGAATTTACTCTTCTCAGCCTGACTGTGAGAGCTGGGACATCAGTCTTCTCCTGTTCTTGGGCTGGGACTTACACCATAGGCTTCCCTGGTTCTCAAGCCTTTGGACTTGGACTGAATTACACCATCTTTCCTGGGTCTCCAGCTTACAGACAGCAGATCATGAGACTTCTCAGCCTCTAGGATTCCTTGAGCCAATTTCTCATAATAAATCTATATAGATGGATGGATAGATAAGAGATATAGATGTATATCTCTGTTGTTTGTTTCTCTGGAGGAACCTAACACAACATTCTATGACATGGATGTACCTCAATAACATTATTCTAAGTGGAAAAAAACAGATGAAAGGTCACATATTATATAATTCCATTTATATGAAATATTTAGAATAGGTGAATCGAGTCCATAGAGATAGAAAGCAGTATAGTAGTTGTCAAGGGCTCTGGGAGAGGGAAATGGAAAGCAACCGTTTAATGGGTATGGGATTTCTTTCTGGGGTGACTACAATGCTTTGGAACTAGACAGAGCTGAGGTTGCACAATATTGTGAATGTGCTAAATGCCACTGAGTTGTGTACACTGAGTTAGTACAAGTAAGATTTACAATCTTATTTCAATTAAAATAAGTTTAAAACAGACAAATTTCACCTCAGACCAACCATTTATTAAGAAGAATCTCCTCTGTACCAGCCCTGTGTTGGGCACCTTAGAGCCAATGATCAGTAGAAACAGACTCTGCTTTCAGAAGGTTCCCAGAAGAACACACGCACACACACACGCACACACACAAACACACCTGTAAGATATTATGAGGCAAACTAATGATGCCATCAGAATACATGGAGGGGGCACAGGAAAGTTAGAATTGGGGAGTGAGTGAAAAAGGCTTCATGGAGGAGGTGACATTTGAAAGGCTTGTCATTATGGTAGAAAGAACATGGGAATTAACGTTGGAATACTTAGATTAAAATCTTCACTCTGCCTGTTCCAGCTGGACAGGGCCATTCACTTCTTGGAGACTTCGTGTCCTCATCTGTAAAATAGAGATATTAATTGTCCTGGCTTCCTAGGGTGTTTTTGAGGATCAGACGAGAAATGCTATGAGGATTTGGCTTAGACAGACACATGTGTCACTCCCTTGCTAATCCAGCTCACTTCTGTTCAGTCCATTGCTCTGCAGCCTGTGGAAATAGAGCCTTTGCAGCCACTAAAGGGGTTGGGCAGGGATAAGAAGAAGCAAAATGATGATATTTAAGAGGCCTTCCTTTTCCAGACTCTCAGAGAGGAATCTTGGGAATCTCCACTAACTTCCTTTCCAGCCTAGACTTGTGTGCAACTCCTAGGAGAATACTGCACCCTGTGAGTCTCAGACCCAGTGTACAGATGTTTTCAGGGGGGAGTTCAGCTTTGAGAAGCTTTTAAGCCCTGTAGGCACCCTCTGTGTGCTGCTCCTACTTGGTATGCTGTTAGCTGGTGGGCAAATTGGGCTCCAGTCCCTCTGGGGCACATGGTTGTTGTATCTGATTTCAGGGAAACCCCGAAGTGCAAATTATAGCAATTGCATAAATGGATTAAATGAACTGTTCAGCCATAACCTTGCATCTAATCATTTAACTTGCTCTGTAAGCGTTTTTCTGTCCCGAGAACTCAAAATGATGAAATAGCCCTGGCTGAAAACAAGTGAGCCGGCTGAGTAACTCCTCATTTGCATACAGCTCCTCCTTTCTGCAGAACAGAGCAGTCTGACAAGGTGAAGGAGGCAGAGGCCTTTTTTTTTTAGACTGTGCCTGATTTTTTAATGGCATATATCTTTCCAGGTTTGGTTTTTTGTTTTGTTTTGTTTTGGTTTGGTTTGGTTTGGTTTTTGTTTTTTTTTACAGATTTTAACTCATTAGCTGCCCAAATTTGTTTAAATATTTTTATGCAATAACAATAAAAATATAGCTTCAACCAAATGATTAAGTAACATCCCCACCCCTGCTTGGCTGGGTTCTAAGTAGTTTGGGTGGTTTTCTACTTCTGCCTACCAAAGGATTAAGGTAATTTTTTCTTCAAAGACTGAACCCTGATGATTTCAGGTAAATGTTCCTTTCACCTTTCCTCTGGTATACTTCTCCACTCAGTGTCCACTCAGTATGGCCCATACACAGCCATTGTATAAAATAACTGTTTTGTCACAGAGTGAATGAATATGATGTGGAAATGGCACCATTCCAAAAGTTAGGAATCTTAGACACTCTTTTCTACTAACTGGCTTCGTGACTCTGAATGTGTTTCTTGACCTCTCTATGCCTCATGCACTAAAGGTCATATCAGATGATCCCTACAGCCTTCCTCAGATGTATCATTCATTGTCAAGTACATAATCACGCATTCCTTTACCCAGCTTAGCTTGCCTTGAAGCATTGTTAGTTCCATCCAGTCCTCCTCGTGAATTTATAGGTTAGCCAGCACTTAGCCTAACCTGTTGAGTCTTCTGTTCTTTTCGATTGTTTTCTGATCCTTTTATTCCTGACGAAGCAAGGTCCTTGAAGTCCGAGTTCTAGATTGCTTTTTGCTTCTTGTTTGAAGTATGAACTCTTTTCCTGAGAGCAACCTGAAACTGGATTCTTGAGAGCAACCTGAAACTAGAGTGAACCATGTCCCTGAAAACTATTCCAGAATTTCTTCAGATTATCATTGCAGTGACCTGACCATACACAAGCTGTTCTCCCAAGTCTTCTGCTTAAAGAGTCATGTCTTCATAATTAAAAAATAAAGCTTTCTTCATTTTGCCACCAAAGACTCCAACCCATTTTCTTGGTCTTTCTCAAACAAGCAATAGTACTAACCATTATTTCAGCCTTAGGTTGTGGGGTGATCATCTGGATATGGTCTCTGGAAAAGTTTTATTCCTCATTATTGTTTCTGATCAATTAGCATGTGTTTGCTTGGGGCCATCTCATTGAGTGTTTTGATAGGCTGGATCTATTGATCCATCAGATCGTGTCCACGGCTTGGGATGAAGGAAATGAATGATCAGTTCAGTTCTAGGCAGGTTGCATTTTACATTCCTACAGAAAAGTTAGGGAGAAAGGTTAGTGAATAGCTGAATACTCCGGATGTGCAGCCCAAAAGAAAGACTGTGGCTCAGTATATAGATCTGGGATTCACAACTTATAGGTGGTAAGTGAAGCGTGGAAGTAAGATCAATTATGACAACATAGTTGAGAACAGAGTCCTGGGAAATACTAAAGTTTTAGAAGGAGGAAGAGGAGCTCTAGAAGGAAATAGAGGAAGAATTGTTCAAAAGATAGATGGGCAAATATGATAGTGTGGTGTAGTGGAAGGCAAAGGAGTAAGAGGTTTCCAAAAAGAGAGTCATTGATAGTAAAGACAATTGTAAAAGCATATATATTTTACTTGGTTAGGGTGAGAAGCCTCTCTGTATTAGTGCTATACCATCTTAACAAAAGTAATTGCAACGAGGTCATCATTTATTCATTATTATCTGATTAAGTTACTAGTGAATGCAGTCAAAATGATTATTCTGATAACTTCTTTAAAAATGACTTCTAGTTTCATACCGTTGTGATCAGAAAAGATGCATGATATGATTTCAATCCTCTTGAGTTTTTTGAGACTCATTTTGTGGCCTAACATGTGATCTATCCTGGAAGATGTTCCATGTGCACTTGAGATGAATGTGTATTCCACTGTTTTTTATGGAATGTTCTGTGTATACCTGTTAGGTCCATCTTGTCTAATATGTGACCTTGAAAACCAATCCTGCAATCATGGTGAAAATCAAAAGCCTGGCAGAAACTGGGGTGTTGGGAGTGGTGGTGATGGTGGTGAGTTGGAAATCACCGAAAGCCCCATTCCCAGAGAATTGTCATTTGGCAGCTCCCTGAAAGACCCCACTCACATGGTTTATCTTTTTTTTGACTCGACTTACCCAGTGCAAATAGCCCTACTCAGGGCATTTGTCAAATACAATCAGCAGCTGCTCTACTAATCTGTAAGTCAATAATATACTGCCTTGTTTACAGTTCCTTTGTGGTAATTCTTAAAATCTAGTAGTCCAATTCCTCCAATATTGTTCTTTCTCAGAATTGCTTTAGCTCATCTAACTGAATTTTTGACAAAATTCAGTTTTAACAAAACTGAAAAATAACAAAAAATAAAAAAATAACAAATAGAGAGCTGCCGAATCCTAACCACTAGACCACCAGGGAAAAAATAACAAATAGAAAAAAAAGAAAAAAGAAAGAAATAAAAATAAATAGAAAAAAAGAAAAAGAAATAAAAATAGAAAAAAAAGAAAAAATAAATAGATAACTATTTAGTTATCTAAATAGATAACTAGATCTAGTATCTAGTATTTAGATACTAGAATTAGCTTGTAAAGTGCTACAAAAAATCTGTTGGGATTTTAATAGGTAGGATTGCATGGAATCTATAGATCAATTTGGGGAGGATTGATATCTTTTTTTTTTTTTTAAGATTTCATTTATTTATTTGACAGACAGAGATCACAAGTAGGCAGAGAGGCAGGCAGAGAGAGAGAGAGGGAAGCAGGCTCCCGGCTGAGCAGAGAGCCGGATGCGGGGCTTGATCCCAGGACCCTGAGATCATGACCTGAGCCAAAGGCAGAGGCTTAACCCACTGAGTCACCCAGGCACCCCAGGGAGGGTTGATGTCTTAATGGCATTGCATCTTGTAAGCCTTACATAGGATTTATTTAGTCTGCTTTAATTTCTCAGAGTCAAGATTTATAGATTTCCTTATTCATGATGCTATTCTTGGTATTTCTAATTTTCAAGCTCAAATAATTTGATGCTTATAGATAAGAATTTAATTTTGTATATTGTCTATTGTAAATTAACCGTGTATCATGGAACATTTCTGAATTCATTTATTAGTTCTAGTCACTTTTTTGGTGGATGTCCACAATCACATCATCTATGAAAACATTTTTACTTTTTTCATTCTGTTATCTACCCTTTTACTTCATTTTCTTGCCTCAAAGCATTAACTAGGACCTCAAGAACAATGTTATTAGAAGTGGTGAGAAACAGCTCCGTTCCCTGTTCCTGATCTTAGGGTGGAAGCATTCAGCCTTTCACCATTAAGTATAATATTTGCTATAGGGTTGTTCGTGGATGCCCTTTATTATTTTGAGGGTAATCCTCCCTAGTCACTGTCTTTTTAGAGCTTTTAACATGAGTTAGTGTTGGAATTTATCAGGTACACTTTCTGCATCTATTGTGAAAAAGATTTAGTTTTTTTCCCCTCTATTTTGGTAATGTGGTAAATTATATTGATTTTTCAGAGGGTAAATTAATTTTGTATTACTGAGAAAAACCCTATTTGGTCATGATGTATTATCCTTTTTATATTATTGTATTTGGCTTGTTAAAATTCTGTTAAAGATTTTTATATCCATTTTCATAAGGAATATTGGTTTGCAGTTTTTCATTTCTTGTAGTGTCTTTATCTAGTATTGATGTCAGAGTATTGCTGGTTTCATTAAATGAATGTCCTCTTGTCTAGTTTCTGAAACAGTATGTCTAAGATTGGTATCATTTCTTCCTTGGATGTTCAGTAGAATTTGCTAGTGAAACTATTGAGATTTGGAGTTTGGGGAGGTTTTTAAATGCAACTTAAATTTATGTGATAAATATGGATAGATACATATAGGTTATCTATTTATTATTGAGTGGGGTTTGTGTATTTGTTTCTTTCCAGGGATTTGTCCATTTAATCTAAAAGGCCGAATGTATTGGCATTAAGTTGTCTTGATATTCCCTTATTATTCTTTTCATGTTTGAATATCTGTAGTGATCTTCACTCTTTCATTTCTAATACTGATAATTAACATCTTTTCTCTTTCTTCCTGATCAGTTTAGCTAGATATTTTTCAGTTTTATTGATATAGTCAAAGAACCACCTTTTGGCATTGTTTAATTCTTTTTTCCATTTAATTGATTTAGAATATTATCTTAATGATTTCTTTTCTCCTGCTTATAAGAGTTTAAATTGTTACAATTTTTCTACAGGTAGAAATTTAGAACATTGATTTGACACCTTTGAACTCTTCTTACATAAGCATTTAATGCTATTATTTTATGTCTAAGTAGCACTTCAGCTGCTTCCCACTAATTTTGGTGTGTTGCATTTTTATATTCCTATCAAAATATCTTTGAATTCCTTTTTTAATGTGTTAGTTAACCTAACTTTTGTTTGCTATGTTGCCTAATTTCCAAATACTTTGAGATTTTTCAGACTCTTTGTTTTAGATTTCTCATTTAATTTCACTGTAGTCAAGGAGCACACTCTGTAGAGTCTCAGTAATTAAAAATTGATTTGGAATTGTTTTGTTTTGTTTTGTTTTTTACTCCAGAATATCATTTATCTTGGTCACTGATCTATATGCACTTGAGAAGAATCTGTATTCTCTTGTTGTTAGTTAGAATTAGACAGGTTGGGTTGGTGGTATTGTTCAGGTCATTTACTTCCCTACAGATTCTTTCTATTGCTTCAACAATTACAAAGAGTTTAGCCTATCAACAGTAACCGTACACTTTTTCTATCTTCAGTTCTGTCAGTTCTTTCTTCATGTATTTCAAAGCTCTGCTATTATGTGAATATACATTTAAGATTATGATGCTTTCTTAATTATTTGGCTTCATTATTATATGAAACATCCATCTTAATCTTTGGTAATCTTACTTTTCTGAAGTTGATGCCATATGATATTTATACAGGCACTCTATATTTCTTATACTTAAGTTTTTCCTGGTATATATTTTCCACTCTTTAACTTTCAGCATATGTGTCCTTATATTACAAATGGATATATTGTATTCAGTCCAAAGTTTAGGCTTTCTTTTCTACAAAGTCTGAAAATCTCTACTTTTTATTTAGAGTGTTTTAGGCCATTCAAATTTAATGTGATTATCTATCTTGACAATTGTAACTAAACTATATGTTGAGTTTAACCTTACCATCTTTACCATCTTAACCTTACTTCTTTAATATTTGTATCACCCATTCTTTGTGTTTTTCCTCATTCTCTACCATCTTTTGGATTAGTTGTCTTAAAAAAATAATTCCATCATTGTGAGAGGGAGGGGAGGGAAGAATTTGGAGGAAATCGGAGGGGTGAAGAACCATGAGAGACTGTGAACTCAGAACAAGGGACTGAGGGTTTTGGAGGGGAGGGGTTGGGGGGATGGGCAAGCCTGGTGGTGGGTATTGAGGAGGGCACGTATTGCATGGAGCACTGGGTGTGGTACATAAACAATGAATCTTGTA
>JAPYYM010004305.1:0-10240 GCA_028534135.1 Potos flavus
CTGCCGCGGACAGAGGGCCAAGAGGTGCTGCCATGGTGACGTGTGGCAGAAGAGGTAGAGCTGGGGACCGAGGAGAAGAAACCCAAGCACAGGATGGGTTAAAAACCAGTGAAATCACGTAGGCTTAATCAGGACTGAGGGGCGAGGATACAGGAATTCTTTACTTACTGTCGGGAACAATTGGAACAACACCCCTCAGCAGTTGAGAGTTGGTAACCACAAAAACAAGGTTCAAGATGCGAGAGCTGGGAGCCGAAGGCACTGCTCCTAGCTCAGGCTCCAACCGGAATGACCGAGGGAGCACCCAGAAGGCCAGCTAACGGTCTGCCTTTGCACTAACAGAATGGAACGTCCAGGGTGTCAGTGGAACCCGGGGAGCCCCTGCCTTCCAGTTGCCGAGGCCATGCCGATACACAAGGCTGCCTGGTCTTCCCTGAAGGTCACCACTGATGGGGCCCACCCCTCAGTGGCCACTCTCAATAGTTGTCTCCCCTCGTGCTGATACCACAGTTCCCATCTCTTTCTAAAACATTATCTCAGCATAGTTCTCATTCTTCCTTCTTATGTATGTATAAAATTATCAAGGCAGAAATACTTTCCCAAGAAGTTTTCTTTTTTCTTTTTCTTTTTTCTTTCCCTTTATTTATTTATTTGAGAGAGAGAGAATGGGGGGACAGGTAGAGGGAGGGAATGTGACAAGGGGCTCAATCTCACAACCCTTGAGATCATGACTGTAGCCTAAACCCAAGAGTCAGATGCTCAACCAACTGAACCACTCAGGCACCCCTCCCAACAGGTTTTCTAAAGGGCTATCATGAACTCCCACTTCTCTTTAAGGTAAAACAGATCTTAAGGCTTTTCCAATAAGGGAAATTTTCTAAAGTCGTAGACCATCACAATGTTCTTCTCAAGGTCTTCTCTAGTTTTTTTCTCTAACATTTAGAAATACAAGAGAAACATGCTAGCAATTTAGTTATCTTTAGGAGCTTTATATTTGAAAAGCTTTTCATATTATTTAGATCTTCCTCCATTTACAAATCTTTTTGAGGATGTATGTAGTAAATCTTTCTTTAAATCAAATATAAAACAAAACAACCACCCCCGAAAACAGAACCAATAACACAAGAGAAAAACCCGGAGTTAATTTATGCAATTAATTTTGAAAACGATTTTCTATCCCAACTCTCAATATCCTTCTTCCTGCATCTCTTTATTATGTAGGCTTCTTTCCGCCCCCCCTTTTTTTTTTTAAGATTTTTGTTTATTTATTTGTCAGAGAGAGAGAGAGCACACGCAGGCAGAGTGGCAGGCAGAGGCAGAGGGAGAAGCAGGCTCCCTGCCAAGCAAGGAGCCGGATGTGGGACTCGATCCCAGGACCCTGGGATCATGACCTGAGCCGAAGGCAGCAGCTTAACCAACTGAGCCACCCAGGTGTCCCAGCTTCTTTTCCCCTTATGTGATCATATAATTTCAATTTTCTTATCTTCTTACCTAGGAGTGGAATTGCTGTGTCATATGTAACCCCGTGTTTAACTTGTTGAGGAACTGCCAAACTATTTTCCAAAGCAAAGCAACAGCAACGTTTTACATTCCCACCAGGAATGTGTAAGATTTCCATTTCTCTGCAACCTTCCTGACACATGTATTGTCTCTTTGTTTTAAGTCATACTAGTGGGGTGAAGTGGGATCTCACTGTGTTTTAGATTTGTATTTTCCTAATGACTAATGATATTGAGCCTCTTTTCATGTGTTTATTGTTGCCTTGGTATTATCCTTTAGAGAAAGTCTACTCAAACTCTTTTTCCCATTCTTATATTGGCTGTCTTTTTACTGCTTAGTTGTAAGAGATCTCCATAAATGTATTCTAGATAGCAGACCTCCATCAGATACACAATTTGCAAATCTTTCTCCCATTCCGTGGATTGGCTTTTCACTTCCTTGATAGTGTCCTTTGAAACAAAAAGCTTTTAACTTTGATGAAATCCAGTTTACCCATTTATTCTTGGATTGGTGGTGCATTTAAGAAACCAGTTTCTAACCCCAAATCATGAAGATGTATAACTATGTGTTTTGAAAAACATTGCCGGCTCAGTTGGTTAAGCAACTGCCTTCGGCTCAGGTCATGATCCTGGAGTTTCCGGATGGAGTCCTGCATCGGGCTTCCAGCTCCTCGGGGAGTCTGCTTCTCCGTCTGACTTCTTTCCTCTCATGCTCTCTCACTTTCTTTCTCTCTCTCAAATAAATACATAAAATCTTTAAAAAAATGAATATTGATATATATATACACACATATGTAAAAACAAAGAACTGTACATATTTTGTGGATATATTTTTGAATCTTTATTCTTTCACTTTGATCTATTTATGTTTACTCATACCATACTATGTTTTTTTAATTCCTGGAGCTATAGAGTGAGTTTTAAAATTAAGTGGAGTGAGTCTTCCACCTGAGTGCTTTTTCAAGATTGTTTTGTCTTTTGTAGGTTCATTGACTTTCATATACATTTTATTTATTTTTTTGAAGGTGTTATTATTTATATGAGAGAGAGAGAGAAAGAGCAGGTACAAGCAGGGGGAGCGGCAGGCAGAGGGGCAGGCAGAGGGAGAAGCAGGCTCCCCGAGGAGCAGGGAGCCCACTGCAGGGCTGGATCCCAGGATGCTGGGATCATGACCTGCGCAGAAAGCAGATGCTTAACCCACTGAGCCACCCAGGCATCCCTTTATATACATTTTAAAATTGGCTGGTCATTTGCTTCATAAATACCTACAGCAATATTGATCAAAATAATGTTGATTTGTTATCCTAACAAAACTGAGTCTTAAAATCAATGAACATGCTACCGCTTTCTCTGTTTACTAGTCTTCTTCAATTTCTCTAAGCAATACTTTTTAGGGGTCTTGTGTCTGCTTCATTTTGTATATTCATAAGCATTTAATAATTTTGGATGTTAATCTCTATTTTGTTTTACTGAATTTCAGTTTCTCACTACTCATTGTCACTGTGGAGAGACACAATAGGTTGTGAAATCAACTTTATTAAGGTATAATTTGTCTACAGTAGACCGCATGGCTTTAAAGCATACAATTTAAATGCATTTTGATAGATGTACACACAGATGAAACTTCTGCTACAGTCAAGATACAGGGCATTTCCACTGCCTCACAACTTCCCTTGGGCCCCTTTGCGGTCCATCACTGTCTCCAGCCTCAGATCCAAGGAACCATTGGTAGTAGAGATCACTGCATTTTTAACAACTTCATATAACTGGAAACATACATGTACTCTTTCGTGTCTGCCTTCTTTCATACGGTGCAGAGCTATGCTTTTGAAATTCATCCATATTCCAGGGCACCTGGGTGGCTCAATCTGACTTTGGCTCAGGTCATGATCTCAGGGTCTTGGGGTGAAGCCCCATGTCGGATTCCGTGGTCAGCATGGAGCTTGCTTCTCCCTCTCCCTCTGCGGCTCCCCATGCTTGTGCTCTCTCACTCTCTCTATCAAATAAATCAATAAAATCTTAAAAAAATAAATTCGTCCATATTCCTACCTGCATCAATACTTCATGACATTTTTATTGCTGGGTAGGATTTCAAGGGTTTCACGTGTGTTTATACATCCATCTGTTACTGGACTTTTGTGTCACTTCCAGTGTGGGGCAGTTATAATTTGGGCATAATAATAAAGCTTCTATGAACATTCACATGCTGATCATTCTGTAGACATATTGTGCAAATACCTAGGAATGGAATGACTGTCCATAGGATTTATATTTGTTTAATCTTAAAAGTAACTGGAAGTCAGATTTTCACCGTGGTCGTACTGTTTTTCATTCCCACAGCTACATGAGACTTCCAGGTGTTTTATGTGAGATTTCAGACTTCCTGACTTTAGCCATACCAGCAGATATGCGATGGTATCTCACTGTAGTACTGATTTTTTTCCCTCGGGACTAATGAGTTGTGCCTCTTTTCATATGCTAATGAACCATTCATATTTTTTGTTTTCTGAAGTTTCTATTCAAGTCTTTTGACCAATTATTTTATGGTCTTGATCATCTTCTTAGACTACATGATATCTAATTCTAGAGAAGAGTCCTTTGTAAGAGAGAAACATACTTCTATACCATGGCTTCCCTTTATGTTCTCTTAAGGTTGTCTTTTCTTCGAGAGTTACATATCGAAAGATAAAGATAAATTCATTTTCATATCCAAAGAAATTATT
Source organism: Potos flavus (assembly GCA_028534135.1). NCBI lineage: Eukaryota > Metazoa > Chordata > Mammalia > Carnivora > Procyonidae > Potos > Potos flavus. The sequence continues at coordinate 4,223 of JAPYYM010004305.1, forward strand.
CATTGCCTACTTTAAGCTTGCAAAAACATATGGTTGATTGTTTTAGATTGTTATAAAACACTGAATTCCAGTGTATGAAAGGTTTTTTTTGTATTATAAACTGTTTCGACAGGTATATTGAGATATCATTTTGACACAATAAAGTGCATATAATTAAGTCTAATGTTTAGTAAGTTTGAACATATGTATGCATCACCCAGATAGTGGGTATATCTATCACTTCCAAAAGTTTCCTTGTGCTTCTAGCAATTCCTCCCTCACATTCCCACCTCAGGAAACCACTGATTGGCTTTCTGTTAAAATAGGATTGTTTACAATTTCTAAGGTTTTATATTAATGAAATCATATGCTATGTACATTATTTTGTTGATTTTTTTTTGCTGAGAATAATTATCTGGGAAAAAAATTTTTTTTACCCATTTTGTTATGTATGTGAAGAGATTACTCTGCAAAACTAAATAGTAATCCATGAGCTGGATATGCCACCATTTGTTTTCGTTATTTCCCTGTGGATGGATTTGAATGATTAGAAATGGAGTTCCTGTCAATAGATTTTTGTGACTATATCTTTTTTTTTTTCATTTGAGTGGAATGGTGATGGCCCATGGTAGGTATAGGTTTAATATTTTGAAGACTTTGCCAACTGTTGGGGTGCTTGGGTGGCTGAGTGGGTTAAGTATGACATTGATTCTAGCTCAGGTCATGATCTCATTGGTGGTGAGATGGAGCCCCAAGTAGGGCTCAGGGCTCAGTGAGGAGTCTGCTTGAGATTCTGTCCCTCTCCCTCTGCTCCTCCCCCCACTCACTTTCACTCCCTCTCTCTCAAATAAATCAATATTTTTAAAAAAAGAGAATTTCCAAACTATTTTCTAGAGTAGTTGTAGAGTTGAACATTCCCATCAGCAGTGTATGAGAAATCTACCTCCTACACATCCTTGCCAATACTTGGAATAGAGATTCTTTTCATTTTTTCCATTTTAATTGGCAGGTAGTGGTTTAAATTTCATTTTCCTAATAACTAATGATGTAGATTTTGTCATGTTCCTACATGGCTTCCATATATATTCTTTGCTGAACTGTCTTTACAGATCTTTTACCCATTTTATTTTATTATTTTTTAAAGGTTTTATTTATTGGGATGCCTGGGTGGCTCAGTTGGTTAAGCAAATGCGTTCAGCTCAGGCATGAACCTTGGAGTCCCAAGGTGCAGTCCCGCATCGGGCTCCCTGCTCAGCGGGGAATCTGCTTCTCCCTCTGACCCTCCCCGCTCTCATGCTCTCTCTCTCTCTCTCTCAATCTCTCTCTCAAATAAATAAATAAATAAATAAAATCTTTAAAAGAAGGGTTTTTTTTAAAGATTTTATTTATTTATTTGAAAGAGAGAGAGAGCAAAAGCGGGGGTATATGGTGGGGTGGGAGGGGCAGACAGAGAGGAGAAGCACACCCCTTTGTTCAGCAGGGAGACTGACAGAGGGGGGAGGGAGCTAGATCCCAGGATCCTGAGATCATGACCTGAGCCAAAGGTAGCTGCTTCACCAACTGAGCCACCCAAGCACTTTTCTCTTACCCATTTTTAAATTGGATTGTTTGTCTTCTTCTTATTGTCTTTGGAGAGTTCTTTCAATGTTCTATTAGGAGACCTTCATCAGATATGTAATTTATAACTATTTTCTCCGTATGTGTGACTTGACTTTGCATTCTCTCACCAATGTCTTCTGAAGAGCAAAAGTTTTAAATTTTGATGAAGTCCACATTTTCAATTTGTTCTTTGATTAATCACAATTTTGGTATCATATCTAAGGAATCATCGCCCGGGGATACCTCGTGGCTCAGTGGGTTAAGTGTCTGCCTTCAGCTCAGGTCATGATCCCAGGGTCCTGGGATCTAGCCCTGCAACAGGCTCCTTGCTCAACGGGGAGTCTGCTTCTCCTCCTCCCTCTGCCACTCCCCTGCTTGTGCTCTCTCTCTCTCTCTGTCACATAAATTCTGTCACATAAATTAACGAAAACTTTAAAAAAAAAAAAAAAGAAATAATTGTCCATCTTAAGGTTATAAAAGTTTTTTTTTAGGATTTATTTATTGGGGCGACTAGGTGGTTCAGTTGGTTATGCATGTGCCTTTTGCTGAGGTCATGATCCCTGGGTCTTGGGATTGAAACCCCCCCATTTCCCCTAACCCCCGCAACCCTGATCCTGCTCCCTATTCATCAGGGAGCCTACTTCTCCCTCTCCCTTTGCCACTCTCCTGCTTGTGATCTCTTTCACTCTGTCACATAAATAAATAAAATCTAAAAAAAAAAAAAAAAAAAAATCATTGTCCAACTTAAGGTTATAAGGATTTTTTTAAAGATTTATATATTGGGGCATCTGGGTGGCTCGGTTGGTTACTCATCTGCCTTGGGCTGAGATCATGATCCCAGGGTCCTAGAATTCAGCCCCCCCACACCCCGAACTCAGGTTGGGCTCCCTGCTCAGCAGGGAGTCTGTTTCTCCCTCTTCCTGCTCCATGTTATTAATTTTCAGAGAGACTGACAGAGAGAGAGCAAGTGTGGGCAGGGAGAGAGGGAGAGAAATTGAAGCCGACTCCCCACTGTGAGCACAGCCAAATCTGGGCTTGATCCCACAACCCACGAGATCAGGACCTGAGTCAAAATCATAGGTCACATGAGCCACCTACTGTGTCACCCAGGTGCTCCTAAAGATTTTTCTACTATGTTTTCTTCTGAAAGTTTTCACATTTTAAGGTATCTATTTAGGCCCATGCTCTATATTAGGCTAATTTCTGTATGTTATGAGCTATGGATCCAGTTTTATATATTTATTTATTTTCATATGCATATACATGTCATATCCATAATCACGTGTTAAAAAGATTACACTTTACCACTCGTTGAAAGATTATACTTTTTTAGGGACGCCTGAGTGGCTCAGTTGGTTAAGCAGCTGCCTTCGGCTCAGGCCATGAGCCCAGGACCCTGGGATCGAGTCCCACATCGGGCTCCTTGCTCAGCAGGGAGTCTGCTTCTCCCTCTGCCTCTGCCTGCCACTCTGCCTGCTTGTGCTCTCTCTCTCTCTCTCTGACAAATAGATAAATAATAAAATCTTTAGAAAGATTATACTTTTTAAAAATATTTATTTATTTATTTTGGGGGAGCAGAGGAAGAGAGAGAGAGGGAATCCCAAACAGACCCCCTGTTGAGCATGGAGCCTGATTCGAGGCTAGATCCCAAGGACCCTGCAATCATGACCTGAGCCAAAATCCAGAGTCGGACACTTCACCAACTGAGCCACCCAGGTGCTCCAAAAGATTGTACTTTTTACAATGCTGTGCTTCTCACGGTTAGTCAAAAATCTGTTTCCATATAGGTATTAGTTTAGTTTGGATTCTGTAACCCATTTCATTGATCTACTTACCTGTCATGTGCCAATACCAGTCTGTTTGGTTTTTCTTTTTTTAAGATTTTGTTTATTTATTTGACAGAGAGAGAGATCACAAGTAGGCAGAGAGGCAGGCAGAGAGAGAAAGGGAAGCAGGCTCCCTGCTGAGCAGAGAGCCCGATGCTGCGGGGCTCGATCCCAGCACCCTGGGATCATGACCCGAGCCCAAGGCAGAGGCCTAACCCATTGAGCCACCCAGACGCCCCTGTTCTGTTTTGATTTCGATAACTTCAGAATAGTTCTTCAGTTTGGGCACAGCTAGCCCTCAAACTTCGTTCTTTGTTTCACAAGTGTTTGGCCATACGAGGTCATTTATATTTTTATATGAATTTTAAAATCAACTGGCCACTTTCTACCAAAGATTCAGGCTGAGATTTTGGGAGTGAATTGAATGTATAGATTGAATGGGAAAAGTTGATGTTTGAACAGTATTGAATCTTGTCACCCCCGAATAAGGAAGTTCTCTTCATTTTCTAAGGCTTCATTCCTTTCTCTGTGAAATATTTTGTGATTTTCGGTCAGATCTATCCCGCAGTATTTCAAGCTTCACACTATTACAAATGATATCACTTTCCACATTTCAGCTAGGCATTGCGATCACATAAATCACATGTGAGTTTTATATATTGATGTTGGATCTTGATACAAAGAAATGCATTTCAGATGCAAGCTAGATCTGGCAGTGACCATATCTTCGGAGATTTAGGTATTTGCCAGGTGAGAATCTGATTCCATTTACTTACACTTTTCTCAGCAGCCCAAGGAAAAGGAATAATCTAACCCATATCCAGTCCTGTGGCTGGGCAGATTGGGCAGAGTCTTGTGGACCAATGCATGCGAAATGTTTTGTATGTTCATTAATACACTTTCCTTGAGAGTAACCATTCAGTTGGCAAGGCTGCCAGTTTATCTTGTGTTTAGCTGCAACACCACAGTTGCAAAATTTAGAGACCAGTGTTCTTATTATTTAATTTAGTCTTCAATAATCTATTGCCAGCATTATGTACTGCCAGAAGCTTTGGAACAGTATGGAATGGTATATCCATCAAATATCATGAGTTGGGCGCGCCTCGGTGGCTCAGTGAGTTAAAGCCTCTGCCTTCGGCTCAGGTCATGATCTCAGGGTCGTGGGATCGAGCCCCGCATCGGGCTCTCTGCTCAGCAGGGAGCCTGCTTCCCCGTCTCTCTCTGCCTGCCTCTCTGCCTACTTGTGATCTCTCTCTCTGCGTCAAATAAATAAATAAATAAAATCTTTAAAAAGTACATATATATGGTTCATTTTTGGGGAAAATATAAAAAACACTGAATTTCAGGGTATGAAAGGGTTTTTTTTGTATTTTAAACTGTTTCAGCAGGTATATTGAGATATAATTTACATGCAATAAAGTGTATATAACTAAAGTCTAACATTTAATAAGTTTTAACATATATATGCATCACCCAGATAGATAGTGGGTATATCTATCACCCCCAAAAATTTCTTTGTGCTTCTAGCAATTCCTCCCTCACATTCTGACCTAAGGAAACCACTGATTAGCTTTCTGTTACAATAGGATTATTTGCAGTTTCTAAGGTTTTATATTAATGAAATCATATGCTGTGTACATTATTTTGTTTTGATGTTTTCTTGCTCAGAATAATTATCTGAGCAAAAGAAATTTTTTTACCCATTTCATTATGTATGTGAAGAGATTACTCTGCGAAACCGAATAGTATTCCATGAGCTGGATATGCCACGTTTTGTTTTGGTCATTTCTCTGTGGATGGATTGGAATGACAATTAAAAATAGAGTTTCTATCAATAGATTTTTGTGAATATATTTCTTTTCATTTGAGTGGAACGGTGATGGCCAATGGTAGGCATAGGCTTAATATTTTGAAGAATTTCCCAACTGTTGGGGTGCTTGGGTTACTGAGTCGGTTAAGCGTCTGACATTGATTCTTGCTCAGGTCTTGATCTCATTGGTGGTGAGATGGAGCCCCGAGTAGGGCTCAGTGCTCAGCGGGGACTCCACTTGAGATTCTGTCCCTCTCCCTCTGCTCCTCCCCACCACTCCGTTTCACTCCCTCTCTCTGAAATAAATCAATCTTAAAAAAAAAAAAGAATTTCCAGACTATTTTCTAGAGTAGTAGAATTTAACATTCCTATCAGCAGTGTGTGAGAAATTTAGCTCTCTCACATCCTTGCCAATACTTGGAATGGAGAGTCTTTTCATTTTTGCCATTTTAATTGGCAGATAGTGGTTTAAATTGTATTTTCCTAAGGACTAATGATATAAATCTTGTCATGTTCTTATATGCCTTCCCTATATATTCTTTGCTGAACTGTCTTTACAAATCTTTTACCCATTTTATTTTATTTTATTATTTTATTTTTTAAAGGTTTTATTTATTTATTTGAAAGAGAGAGAGCAAGAGCGGGGAGACAATGGGGAGGGCAGAGGGAGAGGAGAGGCACACTCCCTGCTCAGTGAGGAGACTGACGGAGGGGGAATGGAGGTTAGATCCCAGGACCCTGAGATCATGACCTGAGTCAAAGGCAGCTGCTTCACCAACTGAGCCACCTAGGCACTTTTCTTTT
>JAPYYM010004306.1:0-10239 GCA_028534135.1 Potos flavus
TTGTGACGCTCCCCGGTAGTTAAGGCCCTGCTCCGACCGCTTTTGCCATTTTGCCTGCAGTCACCTGGAGCTCACGGTCCTTCATTCCCTGGGCGGGCGCACAGAGCGCGACAGAGGCACCATGGGAAGAGGGATGTTGATCAGGCTGGGGCTGCTGCTTCTGGCGCTGCTCTTGCCTCAGCAGGAGATTTATTCACAGGCTACCCAATCCACGCCCGCAACCACTGCCAGCACGTCCTCGTCCTCCTCCGGGGTCTGCGCCCTCCAGTCTACTGTCAGTGTGATCATGGTTTCGCTCTTCCTTCTTCTGCGTCTTCACTGTTGAGAAACTCAGGCCGAAAAACATTTTCACTCTTCCAACTCATCTTTGAAGACCCAATCCCAATGGCTCCTGCATATCTAGTATGGTAAGGAAAGTAACAAGCCCTTGTGAAATCTACGAATTCCACCCATATTTTCCTGGCGCAGACAACGTGGAGAACGTCAAATTTGGTTTGAAGAGCATCTGAGGAAGTTGACTCGCCATTGAATCTGTGGACCTTTGTGTACAGTACTGAAAGGAATGCTAACAGCCAAAATTAGTGAACAATCTTGTGAGTGGGGGCTTAAGGAATATGGACTCAAAACTCTACTATGAAAATAAGAATTTCACCTTGATCTAGAAAAAAAAAAAAAGGGATGAGTTGTGGAGTGGAGATGTTTCATTTTGATTCACCAAATCTGTAAGGCCATTAAAACAATTTCGTAATACCAAAACTTCTCTGATTCTTTTTATGAATGTTGGAAGGGGCCTCCAGATGTTACTGGGAATTAGTGCTAATTTGATGCTGTAAAGTTTTACATTGTTTTCAATGTTTCCTTGGGAACTGAACTCTTTCCTGTGTGGTTTTGGATTTAACATTACATTTGATTTTGTGTGGAGCAATTGCCATGTGTCAGAGCAATGATGGATGGGAATCTACCCCAAATCCCGGCATAATGAGTACATCTTGCTAAGACCCTTATAAGATTTTTTTTTTAAATTTACTTATTTGAGAGAGCGAGAGAGAGAGCACGAGTTTGGGGGTAGTGGGGGCGGGGAGAAAGAGGGAGAATCTCAAGCAGACTCCCCACTGAGCAGGGAGCCTGATGTGGGGCTCCATCCCAGGACCCTAGGAGCATGACCTGAGCTGAAGGCAGACGCTTAACCGATTGAGTCACCCAGGCGTCCTGCTAAGGTCCTTATAAAGGCAAAAGGTAGACATGCCATCATATAGTCCCATCCAATAAGAGTGCCAGATTCATTTAGCTACCATACTTAACTTGGTTCTGAAGACTAGAAGAACATTGACTTTCACTAATCTTAACATGCTGCTTTTCATGAATAGATAGACGGTGCCCTACTTTCTCTGAGCCATGCTAACAAGAATCGTATATCGTGGAGGTAGATGGTGGTTTTTTTCATTTCTCGGGAGAAATGACACTTATTCTCTAAATGACACCATCTCTAGTCACAGAGTTTGACCTGCAGTGTTTGTTCTGCTGAGCAAAAGCCTGGATGAGAATCCAGAGGGGGCATGAAGTGGGCACTAGGCAGCAACCAGACAGACAAGACATCAACACGGAATCGTGGGTTTCTCTCCTACCCTCTATGAAGCGGTGACCTCACATACTGCTCACAAGCCTTCTGTGACCACATCACCAGACCCCCGGTCTTTCGACGAGCCTTTCGTGAGGGTTTTTCTATTGGCGTATTAGTTCTACTTTTTTGGAGGTACTTTTTAGAGGTTCCTCTATGGTTTACAATATGGGAATTGAACATAGTCTGGTCTGTCTCCAAATAATATCACACCACATCACAGGTCATTGAAGGACCTTACAGCCCTTCTGCCATTCCTCCCACCCTTCCTGTTTCTGCCTTTACTTTGCCATGTTCTAGATCCCACAATGCGTTGTTACCACTTTTGGCTTTAAAGGGTTGCCTTTTCAGGAAATTCTAAAAATGAGAAAAATACCTTTTATATTTATTCACATATTTACCATTTCCAGTGCTCTTCCTTCATTTGGTAAATCTCAGATTTCATTTGTTGCCTTTTTCCTTATCTGCGTCCAGCTTATGGACAAGCCCCCTGGAGAAACATCATTACAGTGTTTTTGATCTCTAGCATTTCCTTTTGGTCCTCTCTTAGGATTTTTCTCTCTCTCTGCTTAAACTGCCCACCTGTTCTCGTGTGCTGTCTACTTTATCCGTTAGAGCCCTTAGCATTGTCCTCAGAGCTGTTTTCAATTCCTGGTCAGATAATTCCAACATCCCTGCCATGTCTTGTTCTGATGTAGGTTCTGTCTCTTTAAATTGTTGCTTTTGCTGTTTAGCATACCTTGCATTTTTTTCTTGACAGTCCAACGGGATGTACAGGGTAAAAGGAACTGCTGTAAATAGGTCTTTAGTAAAGTGGTGGCGAGGTGTGGGCAGAGGGGAAGGTTCTGTTGTCTCATGGTTAGGGCTCAGTCTGTTAGTGAGCCTGTGCCTCTAGACCATGATCTTCATAAGTGTTTCTGAGTTTTTCTTTCCCCTCATGGGTGGGACAAGATGGCTAGAGGTAGAATGGAGGGAGTTGGGTGTTTCCATTCCCCAATGCCAAGATCTGATAGTACCTGCTGGGCAGGTGGAGCTCTGGTTAGTTTTTTGGGAGGATGGGCTTTGTTAACAGAGTTCTTTGGTGTCTTTCAAGATGGTTCCTTTCCCCCTCCCCCCTGCCAGAGGCAAGAGGGGATTTTTCTCTAGTATTCACCGTGAGAAACCAGACTGAGCACTTGGAGGTAAGACTCACAAAAGTGTGGGTACCCTCCTACAGCAGTCTTCCCCTGCAGCTTTTAATTCTCAAAATCGTCCACACTGAGCTGCCAGCGATTCATTACGGTTCAGCTTTTCCTATCCAAGCACTGGTTTCCATAGCGGTGCCCTCCTGTGAGTCCCTGCCCAGGGAAGCTGGGCTGTCCTCTCATGCCTGTCTGCCTCTCCAATCTCAGGGGCAGTGGTTTGCCCTATGTCCTCTTCTCTTTTATGTTTGAGAAAAGTTGTTGGTTTTTCAGTCTGTTCAGCTTTTTTTTTTTTTTTTTTTTTGGGGGGGGATGGAATAGGGACATCCAGGCTGCTTACATGTGGAGCTGAAAGTCCCACCATTTTCTTTCAACCTAAGGAAAAAATTTTTTAAAAGATTTTATTTATTTTAGAAAGAGAGAGAGCATGAGCTGGGGGAGACAGAGGGAGAGGGAGAAGCAGATTCCCCACTGAGCAGGGAGCCCAATGCGATGTTGGGTTTGATCCCAGGACCCTGAGATCATGACCTGAGCTGTAGGCAGACACTTAACCGACTGAGCCACCCAGGTGCCCCTAACCTAAAGAACTTTTATTAACATTTCCTGTAGGACAGGTCTGGTTGCAAACCATTCTTTGGCTTTCATTTGTCTGAAAGAGTTTTTATTTTGCCTTCATGTACGAAGGATATTTTCTCTGAAGATGGAATTCTAAGTTCCTATGTTATTTATTTTTTTGGCACAGTAAAGATGTCATTTTGCATTTGCTTAGTTTTTTTTGGCTTGCATTGTTTCTGACACAAAGTCTGTGGTCATTCTTAAACTAGTTCCTTACATATAAGGTACCTTACTGCTCTGTCTGCTTAAAGTTTTTCTCTGTTGCTGTTTTTTTCAACAATTTATAATGTGTGTTAGTGTTGTTTTCTTTGTACTCACCCTATTTGGGGTTTTGAGATCTTTGGGGCTATGCATTTATAATTTTCATAAAGCTATATTTTATTGGACAAAATTCAGCCCTTAAGTACTTCTATACTTTTCTTCCCTTTCCGGAACTCCAGTTTCATAGATGATAGACCTCTGATACTGTCCCACAGGTTACTGATGCTCCATTCCTTTTTTTTTCTTCTAAGTCATCTTCTCTAGGTGCTTCAGGCTGCATAGCTTTTATGGCTCTATCTTCACATATGTTCAACTTTTCTTCTGCAGTGTCTATTCTGCTGCTATTCCCATCTAGTGAGATTTTCATTTTGCTTCCATTGGGTTCTTTTTAATAGGCTTCATTTTTTTCTTCATTGTGTACATATTTTTACTTTAGGGCTGTGAACTTATTTATATATAGTTTTTCCCCTTAGTTTTTTCATTTTTTTCCTCCTTCCTTAGGTGGGAGAACTAATTCTCTCTCTGCAGTTCTGATGTAATACTGTATATGACAATTATTTTAAAATCTTTGGGTGCCAATTCTATCATATTTGCTATTTCTTCATTAGTTTCTATTGGCAACTTTTTTCTCCTGGTGGTTTTGGGTCACACTTCTGTGTTTCTTCGTATGTCTGTTAACTTATGATTGTATGCTGGGCATTTTGAATGTGTCGTTTCTGAGTTTCTGGATTTTGTTGTCTTCCTTTAAGGAGTATTGAAATTGTTTTGGCAAGTAGTTGAGTTACTTGACTATCATTTTGATCTATTTGGGCTTATTTTGTAGCTTTGTTACGATGGGCTAGAGTAGCCTTTATGTGAGGGCTAGTTTAGCCTCACTTTTTTTTTTAAAGATTTATTTTATTTATTTGAGAGAAAGAGAGAGAACGAAAGAGAATGAGAGAGAGCGAGAGAGCAAGCAAGTGAGAGAGGAACAGAGGGAGAGGATCCTAAGCAGACTTCACAATGAGTGCAGAGCCTGATGTGGGGCTTGATCTCACAACCCCGAGATCATGACCTGAGCCGAAATCAAGAGTCAGACGCTTAACCAACTGAGCCACCCAGGTGCCCTTAGCCTCATTTCTAAGGCATTATCCTTAAAAGGCTTTACTTATTATCCCAAATATTCAGTGAGTTCTCTCTTTACTCCAGATGGTCAGACTCAAGTGCTGCTTAACCCTGTAAACACGGAGATTTGTGCTCTGAAGTTATCCTCCGCTTGGCTGTATGGACTTTCATCCTGTGCCGGTGTTCAGAAACAAACTCAAGAAGCCATCTCTGCAGGTTTCTGGAACCCTTTCTCTGTGTAGTTCCCTCTTCTCTGCTACTTTCCCTGCAGATTCTAGCCATCTCTGTCTCCCCAAACTCAGATCGGCCTCTTCGACTCAGTGAAACTGCCCCTTTCTAGTTCTGTTACCCCTTCCTGGGCTGTGGTCTGAAAAGTGCCTCCAGGCTGGAAGCTGGTGTGCTTTTAGGACTCATCTCATTTGTTTCCCTTCTCTTAGAGATCACAGTTCTTCACCGCTTGTTGTCCAATATATGACATAGCTGCTTCATGTGTCCTCTCCACTTCTTCATTTATTTATGGGGATGGCGATAAGGAATGTACAGGACTTCATCACGATCAAGGCAAAACTCAAAAGTGTGGGTTTTTAGCATCTAACACACTTGAGCTCAGATTCTGACTCTGCCAGTTACTAGCTGTGTGACCTTGGGCATGTCACTTGGCCTCTTAACCTGTATTTTCTCATGTGTTAAATAGTCTCTGCCTCTCAGTATTATTGTAGAGATGAAATGACATCAGGTGTTTCAAGGGGATCACATGCCTGGGGCACAGCAGGTAAGTGTTCAAGATGAAAAGCATTATTGTGCATAAGAATGGTCCCCAGGTTTCTGCAAGATGCTACAATAGCTAAATCCTGGTAATGAAGCTACCAGAAGACCAGCATCTCTCTGCAGCCCTAACCGGCCACTCAAGTGATGGATTGTACTTTTAAATATTTAAGCAGGCTTGGATGCTCTGCATGAAAAGTTAATAAGTTTCTATTGAGCTCCTATCAGCTGATTTTAATGTCTTGCCTCTAACCCATTCAAAGTGAGGGATCTTCTCCAGTGGCTCCAAGGAGCCCATGTGAATTCCAAGGTGTTGGCGAAGAAGGAGCTGTCGCTGGACTCTCAATCCAAGGCATGGAGGGCCTCCCTGTTCTTCCCACCAGGCTCCTCCCCCCAATTTTCCAAGAAATCAGAGCCTTTCATGGTAACTCACTTCCGATCACAGTTAATGTGGGAACTAGAGCTCCAGAAGGCAGGCCCCGGAGGAGGCATTAATCCCTTCTGTGTCGGGAGCTGCCAGGGCAATCTTTGAGGGGGTGGGAAGGAGGATCAGGAGGATCAGGAGGGAGAAGTGAGATGAAGTGAAGCCTCCAAGCAGGTCTGTTTACTCCCCTTTGCTCTGGGTTATCTTTAAATGGAATAAAAATATCTCCTAATCCTCTTTATCTCAGCTCAGTGCTTCTAGAGAAGAGATACTTGACATTTAAGGTTGTAGGAAAAGGGAAAAAAGTACCAGGATGAGACATAAAGAATATTCAGTGGAAACTATAGAATGCCAAAATTTCAGGGAACTCACAGTAGGAGCCTCCTTAACGTCTGGAGAGGAAAAAGAAACAAAAACCAATGAGGAGAGAAATTGAGCCCCCCACCAGGGCTCTTCCTGTTGGGACATGTTGTCAGGACGCCTGACAGGCGGACCTGCTCTGGCGGGAAGGCAGAGGTTCTGCCCTGGGTCCTCACATCGGGAGTTTCCTGTTAGCACTGAGGCTGCCACGTCCCCTAAGATTTTTTTTTTTTTGCCATGTTAGCCCTCCGAAGCTCATCCTTTTGTTATCCATCCCCTGTCAGCAAAACTGGGGCTCCTGCCACCCCCTTCCTCCCCCATTTGTGGGTTAGCTTCCCAGAGACAGTGAGAGATGTGTTGTGCACTTGCGAGGCCGGGTTGGGAGCTGACCGCACTGGGATCCAGGACAAGGGTCTTGGGTACTGACCCTGAGAGAGACAAGATTCTCGGTGTAACAGGAAGCAAAGCACGTGGGTGACGCCTACATCAGCGGACTAGGAGAAGGTGTCTACTGGTTGGTGGAGAGAGATCACGCCTGGTCTGTGTTCTTAGACGCGCACTGTCATTCACTTTAAATGTGTTGTCCCCGCATCCTAGCCCTTGTGTTAGCAGGATTTCTGAGAAACACACGCATCGAATCAAATGCTTTCAAACCAGACTGTCTGGTTCAAATCTCGGCTTTGCCATCTGTAAACTATTTGACTGTGGGAAAAATACGTCACCTCCCTGGCCCTCAGTTTCCTCATCTGTAAAATGGGGATAGTAATAGTACCCACCTTCTAGGGTCATCCTGAGGATTTAAAGCAATCACCACTATTATTTTTTAAATTGTTATTTTCGTTGTAAGGAGAATGCCTTCAAGACCTTCTTGAAGAGGTGACCTTCAAGAGAGGTGCTGGGTTATGTGCCCACGAGCGGATCATGAGGGCGTCTTCTGACTGCTTCAGATGACCGTGAACGAGGCAGGAAAGCTGGGTTCTTGTCCAGGTCAGTCTCTGATTCAGTGTACGATCTTGTGCGAGTCTTTTCCCTCCCTCTCCGTTTTCTCATCTGTTAAAGGGGACCGTGGTCCCATGTGACCCCTAAAGCCCCCTCCAGGCCAAAGAATTCGTGAATAGAAATGTCCAGGAAATAATGCATTTCTTTAAGCAAGACAAACATCTCCTTAACCATCTTACTGACTCTTCCAAATAGTTCAGTAGGGCGCCTGGGAGGCTCAGTCAGTTGGGCGGCCGACTCTCGGTTTCAGCTCAGGTCATGATCTCGGGGTCATGAGATCGAGCCCTGCATCAGGCTCCACGCTTGGTGGAGAGTCTGCCTGAGGATTCTCCCTCTCTCCCCCTCTATCCCTCTCCCCTCTTGTGCTCTCTCTCTCAAAATAAGTAAATAAATCTAAAAAGGAACAATCAGGGATGCCTGGGTGGCTCAGTCAGTTAAGCCACTGTCTTTGGCTCAGGCCATGATCCCAGGGTCCTGGGATTGACTCCCGTATCGGGCTCCTTGCTCAGCAGGGAGCCTGCTTCCCCCTCTGCCTCTGCCTGCCACTCCCCCTGCTTGTGATCACTCTCTCTCTCTGACAAATAAATAAATAAAATACTAAAAAAAAAAAGGGAACAATCAAAGAAACCCAAATAGTTTAGCAACACTTCTTCCACGGACGAATCAAGGATTAGCGTCATACCTGATTTATGATAACTTCTGAGGTAGCTCTACCTGCAGCCAGGATTTGTCCATTTAATTAACATTTTTGGAAACTGTCCTGGGCTAGGCAGTATGATAGGATTAGGGATGTAGAAATTCATTCATTTCTTCTTTCATTCATTCATCCAGCTAATAGATATCTTGCACCTGCGCTGTGTCAAGCTCTGGGGCAGAGAACACCAGGCAGGGGTCAGTAAATGCATGGGCCTGGAGGGGGTTTTACAACTTTTTTTTTTTTTTGAGAGAGAGAGATTGAGAGAGGGAAGGAGGGAACGAGCACATACAAGAGCAGGGGTGGGGGGGAGGGGCAGAAGGAGAGAGAAAATCTTCAGTAAGCTCCGAGCCTAGCTTAGAGTCCAAAGTGGGGCTTGATCTCACAACCCTGAGATCAAGATCTGAGCTGAAATCAAGACTTGGACGCTCAACCGAGCCACCCAGGTGCCCCGAAAGGAGGTAGGTTTTTTTTTTGTTTTGTTTTGTTTTTAAGATTTTATTTATTTATTTGAGAGAGAGAGTGTGTGTGTGAGAGAGAGAGAGATCATGAGTAGCAGGGAGGGGCAGAGGGAGAAGCAGACTTCCCGCTAAGCTGGGAGCCGGATGCGGGGCTCCCTCCCAGGACCCTGGGATCATGACTTGAGCCAAAGGCAGATGCTTAACCAACTGAGCCACCCAGGCAGCCCAGGAGGTGGGTTTTGAAAGGTTTTTACACTGGAGAATGAATTGGTTAGCTCTGTAATGGGGGGTGGGGGGCAGTGACACTGGAGACTAAGAGTGTGCCATGGACCACAACTTTCTGGGACTGAATCCCAGCTCGGCTGGTGTGTGATCAGGGGTGAGTTACCCAACCTCTCTGTGCCTCGGGCGGCTTGTCTGTAAAAGGAGGCTGACAGCAGAATCACAGACTTGTAGTTACGGCTAAAGCGGTAATCCCTTTCAGTGCCTCGCTTAAATCCTAGCACACGGTAGGTGCCGCCAAAATGCTGGCTGAATGCGTTTCTGAAAGCTCACCTGAATGCAGGTAACAAGGGGCGAGAGCAGAGGGTGGGGACCACGTAGGTGACGGCTGAGGTCCTTCCAGGCTGGCGAACTTCTGAATAAAAAGCTTGAAAACGATTTGCTTGCTTAAGCAGGGTGGATATTCGTATTTCCTGTCTTGTTTACATGATGAAGACGTTTATCTAGCAAAACACTTTTTCTAAGTAATGCAGAAGGTGCCCAGAGTTCTAATTTGAATTAATGAAATTTAATTGTACTATTTTAAAGACAAATCTCTCCATATTACCCATGAAAATATAAAAAGGTAATTTCAATGCTTAGAATCTCCTCTTGAGTTTTAGAAGAATCTTACTATAGTGTGTTAGGAAAAATGGTGAATTCAGCAAAATCCTCCTTCTGTCCACCTAGAACCTTCTTACATCCCAGATGCTTAGGGTTCAAATCCCAGCTCTGTACCCCCTTCACCCACAACAGCATCACCTGAAGCTCCTCATCCCATTTTTCTCTTCTACTAATTGTGGACAATCATAGAAACCATGCTTTATGGGTTGTAGAGAGGATTAAATGAATAAAGATCAAAATGTCAGAAGAGTGACTCGCCCATCGTTAGTGCTCAGGAGATGCTGGCCACTGACTGTTAGCCTAGGTTCCCAGGTCTGCGACGTCTGGGACTCTGGCCCAGATCAGCTGCTTCGGATCCCTAACAGATTCACGACTGAACAGTTTGGGACCCTCACCCTGGGGCGTACGCGCCTGCCAGACCGTGGCCTGGGCCTCACGGGATCCCTGGCGCTGGCCTGCCCCGGGGTTTGTCTAGCTGCCCCATGGTGACGTGACCCCAACTCCCTCCCACAGCCGAGACCTCGCTGGTTATAAGGGAAACACTTGCAGCGCTCGCGGGGCTCCAGGGGGGAGCTTAATTCTGCTGGGGCGGGGGGGGGGCAGTAGCCATAACCTTGGTGGTTTTTCTAAATGCCTGGGTACCAACTTCATTTAAAATAACGTCAAAGGAATTGGAGGCGACACCAGTATTTCTGTGATGGGCGGTTTGGCTTTGTAAGTCAGGAGGGCCCGGAACCGGCCCCAGGGTGGGGCTTTATCTGCTCTGAGCTCGGCATGGGGAGCTCTGCCTCTGCTTCCTCCAGCCTCCGGGTCAGGGACCCCAAGGAGGGTGGGGTGGAGCTCGGGCCTCCCTTGGGGACCGAAGAAAGGGG
>JAPYYM010004307.1:0-10239 GCA_028534135.1 Potos flavus
AAAAAATTCTATTAAAAAAAAAGAGAGACATGAAGTGCTGTCGTACCTTTTGCTGATTTTGATTTGATAGCAGACATTTCAGAGGCCACAACTATGATCAACATAGAACTCATCACTAGTTTGCCAAATCTTCATAAACCTTAGGGAAATGAAAGAGGGAGAAAGAATCAAGGCTTGGCAATCCCTCTTGTATTAGAAGTTAGAAAGCTGCAGAAGACTCCCTTTTTCCTAGTAGAATAAACAGAGGAAACTGACACGTCATTCTTCAAATTAGCTGTAGACACAGTAATGTGGCAACATACTGTCTTCTCCAAGTATCGCGATACACACTGATGGGTTTGGGCAATTAACACACCTCCTTTCTGGGTGACATCTTGAGCATTTACCTGGAATGTTGTGTCTTAGGCTTTTTAAACATAGCCAGTAAAGGATATCACAGGAAGCTGGGCCCCTCGAGAGACAGAACTGAGAACACACCGGGGGGACTGATAAAGGAAATGCAGCTTATTTTTTAAAAAAGATGTATTTAGGGGCGCCTGGGTGGCTCAAAGCCTCTGTCTTTGGCTCAGGTCTTTGGCTCAGGTCATGATCTCAGGGTTCTGGGATGGAGCCCCGCATCGGGCTCTCTGCTCGGCAGGGAGCCTGCTTCCCCCCCTCTCTCTCTGCCTGCCTCTCTGCCTACTTGTGATCTCTCTCTCTGTCAAATAAATAAATAAAATCTTTTAAAGATTTTATTTATTAAAAGATTTTATTTATTTATTTGACAGAGAGAGAATGAGTGAGCACGTGTGTGAGTGGGGAGAGGGGCTGAGAGAGAGGGAGAGAGAGAATTGCAAGCAGATTTCCCCCTGAGTGCAAATGACGTGGGGCTTGATCTCACAACCCTGAGCCAAAATCAAGAGTCCAATGCCTAACCCACTGAGCCACCCAGGTGCCCCACCCACAGGTCATTTTACACGGAACTACGAAATTATGTGAACTCTGTAACTCACATCCTGTGTGTTTACCGAACGGCATCAGTGTGTCCCATGTCAGGCTAGTCCATAAGGGAAAATAATGTAGGTCCCGTCCTGGAGAGAGGCTCATCTCACTGGGAAACCAAGCCAGGCACCTGAGGAAAAGGTCAGTAGTCATTTGAGGCAACGATCTGATTCCCAGGAAAGATTGAGACCACATGCATGCTCAGCGATGAAAGAGGAGGGTGGTCACTGGTACTGAAGACTCAGGGAAGAAGAGGGACTCTGCGTGCACCCAGGAGGACGGTAGCATTTGGAGAAAGGAAGGGGAAAGACGGGCAGCCCAGGACGCTCAGATATTGTGACCTTGGCACAGTTGTTTCTTCTCCCATCCATGACAATGGCAGCCATCATTAATCAATCAAGCCACTCCCCACCACCCTCCAGTCTAGCCTTCAGAATCCTGCAGGGTCATGAGATCTATTCCTACATCGGACTCTGTGCTCAGACAGGAGTCTGCTTGAGATTCTCTCTCTCCCTCTCCCTCTGCCCCTCTTCCTGCTCTCTTAAATCAATCAATCAATCAATGAAACCTTTAAAGTGGAATGGGGCAAACTCTAAGTCCCTCGGTGTAACGGTGTCCTTTTCAGGGTTTTACTGAGATGAGGTCACACCTTTTGCTGTAAGAATGTTACATCGCAACCCAATCGCATTGTAGTATCCTCCAAACCAAGCCACCAAGAAGCATGCACGGGCAAGAAAGGACGTGCATTAATTGCTCAGACCCATAAGCATTTATCCTGATACTTAGGGGAGAGGAGAGTTCCTTTGGAATATACTTCGGCAACTTTGTGTCAGCCCCTCATTCATCTACCCCACTTCCTGATCTACAAAAACAGGAAGGATGAGTTTTCCATGGCAGAGTCCAGTTCTGTCGGGATTCTGTAGCTGCCCAGTGCTCTGGGGGCTCTCCACCGCCCATCATGGCACCTGGCACAGGCTGAGGCTTGGACCCCAATGCAGAATCTCACTTGGCTTGACCACATTCGAGAAGAAACCTCCTTCCGCTTCTCTTGCTTCCTTTCCCCTCTCCATCAGCACTTGCTCATCCCCAGGCTTGATAAAACAGGACATTGTCAAGGTCACTGAGATGCCCCCCTCCCCCGCCCCGCCCATGGATGCTGATCGAAGGCACCAACCTAGTTTACGCCAATAGAATTTTGTCAAGTCTAAAATGATCGTCCGTAAGTGCAGAAGGCTCTTTCCCCATCTCAAAACTCCCCTCGCTAAAATACGATTTTCCTTGATTTCTTGCAGTCTACCTACCCACGGATTCACCTAAGACACAAAACCTTGAGAGAAAGAATCAACACACCCAGGGGCATTTATATCCTGGAGACACGGAGCCAGTCCGGAGACTTCCCTCCCACCCTCCACATTCCAAAGGAGATTATTAATTGTCCCCAGAAGAGGAGGCCAGCTGAAAAGGAAGATCCCCAGTTGATATGCAAATCTCACAAAAGAAGCAATTGCTTCTTCTCCCGCTTGCCAGACCGATGGGAGCCGAACATCTGAGCGAAAACTCAGAAGTCAGCACTTAGGGAAAACAGCCGCTGCCCCACAACCTCTGGAGAAGGATTTTGTTTTATTTTAGGAAGGCAAAGATGGTTTTTTTGTTTAGGTTGAAATTACGAGGTGCGTAACCTTTTCTTTCCCCCTCGCTCCCAGATGGGGACTTTCACACCAAATTTTGTTTCCCGACGAGAGAAGGGGCGATCGCTGGTCCCCTTGTGGCACCGCGGGCAGCCCCCCTCCACCTCCCCAGCTTTTGTGTTTGCTGGAGATCTTGGACAGTGCCCCTGGCAAACACCACTCAGCAAGGTTATCGGGCTGGTCACACCCTTCAAGAAATAAACATCTAACACCTTGTTCCCTTTCGCGGTTCAAAAGCCACTGTCACAGGGGCACACTGGTGGTTTCAAAAAAGGCTATAATTCATATGTAAACTAGAGGAGGATTTTCCTGATTTCATAATAAAATGTTGAAACGCTTTGATCGCAAGTTGTAAGGAGGTGTGAAACAGTGCCTCCGAAATAGACAGATATTTGTGTAAGCACCCTTTATGTATTGCCAGAAAGGAATAATAACATATGAAAGCCCCAACTTACCTCATCTGCCTGGTACAGCCAAGGCATAAATAAAGGGGAACAATGGAATTACTATTACTCACTCTCCGAGAGCCAGCGACATCACTGTATCCTTTATAATTGCTGGCAAGAAGATTAATGTTTTGTTAAATATCAGAGCAAGGTCACAAGGGGGCTTGCGGGCCTGTCTAAACATCTAGTCTCTAAACTCCTTCTCTCTCACTTGCTCTTTTTTTGAGGAAATGAACTTGTAGCGTTTCCTCTAATTATGGTGATTTTTGCTTTTGAAAGCTGGCCGACATCATCACCTCGCTCCAAACACACACACACACACACACACACACACACACACACACACACACGGTCCCCAAATGATATTTGGGGACAGGCTTGATTTAGCTGCAGCATATGGGCAATGTTGTTATGAGGCGACCTTGCCCTTTTAACCGACGCGGATAATTCATTGCCTGCCACCGCGACCTGAAGCAAGGGGCTTGTGCTTAAGAGATCGGCTTTATTGGGGTCCTCAGGGGGCTCCCTACCAAAGACTGCTATCATCGTCCGCTGCGCTTCTGTTATGCTTAGCCCGTACGCCCGTCCATACAGATGTTTTGAACGGCAAACAGTTCGTGACCCAGAAAAGAACAAAATATTTTGGCTTTCCCCAGCTTTCAACACCTGTTCAAACCAAAAGAGCCCTCGGAGCTCTGGGCGCGCATCAGAAGGCTCAGCCGGCAACTGGAGAGAGGCCGCTTGGTGGCCAGAGCCGACCTGTGACTCAGTGCAAACCCAGCGCCTTCCCGGGAAGACCCCTAACTCCCAGATCCTGCAGAATGACCTTGCGTTTTCACGCAGAATGATCTATCGTATGTATCTGTCCGTTAGCCTCTCCTACATCAAAAATGAACCCAGAAAGTCCGCATGCATCACTCTGTCCTTTTATTCTACATTTTTCACGGCAAGTCTTGGTACAACACTGGGCTCCTATTATTTGCCATTTGTATAATTTCTGCGGGCTTGTGGTTGACTGCGGAAGTTCTTCTGAATTGAATGACCGAGGACAGCACCCCAGGGGGGTGAAGGTTCTTTCTATTTTCCCAAAGAGGACCAGTGACAACACTTAGACGGCTTGGGATCCATCAGAAGGTCTTACAAATACGGCCATGAATACAGTAGGAAGCACGAAGGGGAAACTTCCGGAAAGCAAGAGGAGCTGTGGAGGCTGCAAAGGGGGTGCAAGGCCACAGCTCCGGGGCCTCTTGACCTCACCTCTCCACACCTTGTGCCTGAGCAAAGGGTCTTTTAGTTGCAGCCCCAATTTTAAGGTTTGCTCATGTGTTTGTTTTTCTTCCTTGCTGCCGAAGGAGGAATCAAGAAGTAAAGGAGACAGCTTGGAATGAGGGTGGGCATAGGAGGCAATTAGATGTGAAAGAGAGGATGTCTTGACTTTGGGGACTTGCGTCAGCTTCACTGATCTCAATGACAGTCAGAGCGGTAGGAACAGACACGATTATTTCTTGCCTCAGCATAAAACAAAAGCGATGATGCCCCACCTCTGTAGATGTCTGTGCTTCCCTTACCCTGTAGACCCTCAATGAGCATGCATTGAATCAGTAAGTGGCTAGCTGGCTGGCTAAGTGGATGCATGGATGGATGGATGGATGGATGGATGGATGGATGGATGGACGGACGGACGGGTGGATGGTTGGGTGGATGGATGGATGGATGGATGGATGGATGGATGGAAGGATAGGTGGATGGGTGGATGGGCGGAAGGATGGGCGGATGGGCGGATGGGTGGATGGAAGGGTGGATGGGTGGATGGGTGGATGGATGGATGGATGGATGGATGGATGGATGGTTGGAAGGATGGATGGAAGGATGGATGCACAGATGGATGATTGTGGAGATTCAATGCAAGATGGACTAGGCAAGCAACAGCTCAGCTACACCAGGGGTTGGCAAACCATGACCTGCAGTTCTGGTTTAACTGAACACCTATTTTTGTAACTAAAGTTTTATTGAGATGCTGCTATGACCCTTCATTTGTGCCCTATCTGCTATCATGATACAAGGCAGAGCTGAAGAAGAATTATGACCTACAGTCTAAGTTATTTACTATCTGAGTCTTTACAGAAAAAGTTCACCAATTCCTGAGCGACACAGTTACTAGACTGTTGGAGTTTTCATATGGTTTGTCTTCTTTCTTTTCTTTGTTGTTTTTGTCTTACTGATAAAAAAAAAAACAACAACAACCCATAAACAGTAAAACCACATCATACACCCATTTTACTTATATATGGTCTAGTAAACATGGTAGGCATAAACTAAGTTTGCTTGCTTGGCAGAACAAGCCCAGTCAACAAAGCCAACCTCTACATCTGGGGTTTAATCAGAAGAAACGATGATCTTTTCCAATGTAGAATATAGAAAACCCAACGTGATGGAATTTTTGAGAGCCCGTGCACAAAACAATGTGTTCTGTACTTCCTGTGGAATTTAAGGGAACTTACTCGGGGGTTAATTTTGACTGTGTGACTAATTTTTCACCTTATTACATTCACTTTATAATATAAGAAGCTATCCTCGTGATACCTAGGAATCTTATATCCACAGCTCACATATACCTCATTGTGCATGCTGAGTCATTTCCTTCTATTGGAAGGAACAATATGGCAGCTGCCTAGGTAAGATGAATTGAAGTTTAGGCTCCTTAGACACATCAATAACAAACATGGTACAGGTTGATAGGTTCCCATAATCTGTTCAAGTCCTCATCAATACCAGCAGTCCGCAGAAGGGACACAAGAAGAATATTTGAGGTTGGCCAAGAAACTAGAACTAGCAGAACCTCTCATATGGAAAGTCTAGGTTGAGATGTCATTGCCTTAGAGAATAATGTTACATGAACTTGGCAAAAATGATCCTACAAATGGAAAGGGTAATGGAGGCAAGCGGTGGGAAGGCAGACATACAGATGCATTAGGAAGACAGATGTTGTGGTCTGTTATTTTGCATTCATAATGGTCACACCCTATTTAATAACAATGTGAGACTGCTTCCTGCATGTCCAGTACAAGAGCACTGCTAGCCATCAGGTAATGCTGCAGCCTGATTCCACTGGAAGGTCAATGTGGTGGGCAGCTTCAAAGATGGCCTCCCATAATCCCCACCTCCTGTTCATTCATGCCCTTGTATAATCCCCTCCCTGTGAGTGTGGCCTGGACCTAGTGACTTGCTTGTAATCCATAGAATATGGCAAAAATGACAGAGTGTCCCTTCTGAGACCTGGTTACAAAGGATTGTGATTTCCATCTTGGTCTCCTCTTGGCCTCTCATTTGCTTGCTCTGTTAAAGCCAGCTGTCGTGCTGTGAACTGCCCTGTAGAGAGGTCCACATGGCTAGGAGCCTAGAGGAATCTCCGACCAATGGCCAGTGAGGAACTGAATCCTGCCAACAGCCACAAGAGTGGGCTGGGAAATAGATCCTTCCCCAGTTGAGGCTCGAGATGACCGTAGCCCCCCGCGGACACCTTAACGACAGCTTCTCAGAGACCCTGCGCCCGAGGGCCAGCTAAGCTGCACTCACATGCCCGACCTCCAGAAACTGTAAGATAATAAAGATTTGTTTCATGTTGATGAATAAGTTGTAAGGTAATTTGTTATGTCGTGGTAGATAACTAGCACAGTTAGAATTCACCTCCTGGGTTGGCTTTCCCCTTAACACCTTAGTCCAACTTCCTTTGTAATAATCACTATTTGGCATAATTTGTTTGGTTTGGGTTTTGAAGTTTGGAAGACTGAAAAGCAACCCTGAGCTAGGGATAGGTGACTGCTTTGCTAACTCTGTTACTTCTCTGCTGGAGAAATTAACTACCCTACATTTCGAGACTTCACACACCAGCTTATTATATCTCATGGATTCTTTAAGTTAGAAATTGGGCAACGTGTGGCTGAGTCATTTGTTTGGGCATCCACTGATGTCACACCAAGGCACTCAGTGGATGACCAACCTGGCCTGGGGGGATTAAGGCAACCCCAGCTCATGTCTGGTGCTTTGGCAAGAGTGACCGTCAGCTGCGCTGTCATGGGGTGGGGGGTGTCATTCGGAGCACACGTGGCCTGTCCAGCATGTGGGTCTCAGGGTAATCAGCTTCTTACTTGGCAACAGACTTTCCCACGAACAAGCACCCCAAGAAGTTTGGTTTCATATTTATCATCTAGAGAAGTATTCTTCTGATTGGTTGGAGTCATGGATGGAATGCCAGTCTTGAGAAATTTATTTTTTAAAAAATCTAAAAAGGATGATATGGCCCAAATAAGTCAGAAAAGCTTACCTTCTCCAACTCCCTCTTTGGCGGTCAAAATGCATATTAGCATATTTAGACCTTAAAAATCAAGAACCTAATTTAACTCTTTTTATCAAGAGTTTCCCAAATATATTGATTGCAGAGCCCTAACCCTACTTTGGTATGTTAGAAAATTTCTCTGGCATTTGGAAATAAGGCAAAAAGGTTGAGAGTATGTCCTTCCAACATGGGCAATATTACCAAAGGTCACTCAAAGATTAGCCAAGGATGTGTTGTCCAATAGAAGTTTCTGCAGTGATGGAAATTCTGTACTGTCCATTATGGTAGCTGCCAGCAACATGAGGCTGTTGAGCACTTGACATGTAGCTGATGTTACTGGAAGCTGAAATTTTAATTTACTTAATTTTAACCAATTCAAATTTAAATAGCCATATGCATCTAGTGGCCGCCATATTGGACAGAACAGGTCCAAGAAAACGCACTTAGTTCAGCTCCGTGCTTACCATCGATTAAAGGTCCCACACTGAGTGACATCACTAGGCCCTAGTGCCCTCTCATCCAATCAGCTACCAACCCATTCCCCTTGACCTGTAGGGTCAACCCATAGTCAAGCAAGTGAGTAGCTCCTAGCCAATCAAAAAACTTCTAGGACTCTACCTCAAAGCTAAGGTTGGTCTGATAAGTGGTGACAGTTAATTTTATCTGTCATCTTGACTGGGGCACAGGATGCCAAATGGTTGGTTGTGCCTTATTTCTGGGTATATCTGTGTGGCTGTTTCTAGAAGAGATTAGCATTTGCATTGGTGAACTGGGTAAGGAAGATGGCCTTCCCCAGGGTGGGTGGGCCTTACCCAGTCCACTGAGGGCCTGAATGGAACAAAAAGGTAGAGGAACGTTGAACTAGTTCTGCTTGACTGCTAGCCTATGATATTGATTTTCCCCTGCCCTTGGCACTCCTGGTTCTCAGGCCTTCAGTGAACCTCACTAGAACTTCACCATCGGCTTTCCTGCTAGTACCTTTGAACTATACCATTGGTTTTCCCGGGTCTCTAACTTGCAGATGGTAGATCATGAGACTTCTCAGCCTCTATAATTGTATGGGCCAATATCTTATAATGCATTTTTCATATATAAACAGACACATTGTTATTTACATATATACATGTAAAATTGTACACATATCCACATACGCGTGCAGCCTGGTCCCTGGAAGCCCCTGGAAGCCCCTGATGCTGCATCTGGGATAGTTGTCATAGTCTCCCTGTTAGATTATGATCCTGCAGTGCTGGGGGTTGATATCTCAGAGTGGGTCATAGATCTTCAGGACATGGGAACAGCAGATAAAGCCGGGGACCCTGAAGCCAAATGTCCACGTTAAAATCTGGGCCCTACCCAATTCACTCAACGTGTACATTTGAAGTGACCTGACTTTTTCTGGATCTCAGCTCTTTCTACTATACGAGAGAGATCATCTTCGGGAAATGTCATAAGGTTGCAGTGAGTGAACCACTCCTAACATTTGTGGGCTAAAGAAATAGCACACGGAGGGCTCTCAGGTAGGCAACCTACCTGTCTCCACTCCATGTGACCCTTCACCCCAAGGTCACCTCCACCCCAAGTTTGCTCCTGCGCCCATTAACAGTCACCTGTAGACCTAGGGGATACTCATTGGTTGCACCATCTCCCTTTAAGAGGACAGACCCAGGACAGAGACATGTGCAACCTGTAGGCAGAAAACTATGAGGTTCTGGACATGCTGAGTGTGGTCTAGAAGAAGAGACAATAGTTCTAGGTGGGCATATCCCCTTAGCCCCAGTCTCCTCACCACGGGGAGAGGCACGGTCAACAAAGGGCCAGCACAGAGCTCACAGAACAGGCACGTACTCACACACCCATGCAGGGCACAGGGCAGGGGCCCCTCTTCCTGGATCCAAGGTAGGTTCTGGGGTGAGGAGTCAGTGACAGCTTAGGATAGGGGCTGATACCTGGTTACGGTGCAGTAAGTCACTGGTATATTTCAATTCAGTTTCACTGTGGTATCAGCTGTGTCGGTCCAACTGTCCTCTGAGTCTAAGTCCTACTAATTGATGACTACGAATAAACTTTATTTGAGTTGGAGTGAAAATAAAGCCAGTTTAGCTCTTCAAAGAGTGCAGGGGATGACGGAATAAGAAGAGGCAGGCCCAGGGATGCAAAGGACCTGAAGTTCCCAGGGGCCATTGTATTCTGGATCCATAAGGTCAAACTTTATAGCCTTCTTACTGCCGCTCTTGAGAATCCCTATCAAAGATACGCTGTTTCATCCTGCATTAAATGGGGTTGGGGGGCGGGGAAGGAAGGCTTCTGTGTTTTTCTTATAACGACACTACAAAAGAGCATTATGGGACACAGGAATTAAAAAGGAGAAAGTATTTTTTTTTTAAAGATTTTATTTATTTATTCATTCGTCAGAGAGGAAGAGAGAGAGCGAGCACAAGCAGGCAGAGACAGAGGGAGAGGGATAAACAGGCTCCCCGTCGAGCAAGGAGCCTGATGCGGGACCTGATCCCAGGACCCTGGGATCATGACCTGAGCTGAAGGCAACTGCTTAACCAACTGAGCCACCCAGGCGTCCCAAGGAGAAAGTATTTTTAAACAGATATCACATAGACAGCGCTGTGTACTGAGATGTGAGTTAGCGAGTACAAGGTACTCAGATGGTCAGGAAAAGAGCACCAGGAAAGGCACGTGAAGTTACTTCCCCCTGAGAAACATCTCGGGGCTGAGACCGTGAGTGAGGCTCGAACAGGTGGCCAGAGCGCACACTTAAGGACACACTCGCTCTCGG
>JAPYYM010004308.1:0-10239 GCA_028534135.1 Potos flavus
GAGAGCAGGAGGCCCCATTGCACGATTTGGCAGGTGACCCCCAAACGAGAAGCAGATCATGGCTGACCGTATAAGGCTTCCGGTTTGGGCTCTTGCAAAAGTCGGTATTACAAACACATGATTCACAAGTTCTGTCTGGGAAACGTAACTGTGTATTTATTCATCATTGCCGTCCTGCTGCAAGATCAGAGAAAATCGGGATTTTATGTATCCCTTTTCCTTTACAATTTCATCACAAAAAGAAAATGATATATTTGAAAGGGAGGGAGGGAATGGAAGAAAAATAGAAAAGGAAAAAAAGAAAAAGAAGGGGGCAAAAAACCCAGCTTTTTTGAGTTTGCTCGAAACTACTGAAGTGACTCGGGGAAAATCTCGCACTGAGACAATGACACACGTCAGGCAAGTCGCAGATGGGCCCGCGAGGGGAGCGGGTCTGCAGCCCGCCGTGAGGAGGGTCGGATGCTGGCACGGGGGTCAGTCTGGGCGCACAGGGCGCCTCGTCCATGACCGATCTTGAGTTTCATTCTTACAAAGGCCTTCCGTGTCCGCTGCCGAAAACCAAGAGAGGCAGGTTGATAACGAAGAGAAGGCAAACCATTCCCATAACCTCAGCACCTGGAGGAATGACCCTGAATACCTTTCTAGATCGCTTCTGTCTCCCTACTCATGGGGTTTTGTACGCGTGCTCTTCTAGTGTATCAGCGTGCGATCTTCAGAAACACAGAGGTGCACGTGGGACCTCGTGAAGTGTTTTCTCACCCTCTGATATATACCGGTGGCAGCTCTGTGTGGCGGGCACTGCTCTGAGGGCTTTCTGTGCGTGCGGCAACCATGGCCTCTGAAGGGGCTATGGCACAGAGGTCCTGTGCGACTTGCCTGGGGTCCCACAGAATTAAGTGGTGGGACTGGCTCTTGAGCCCGAGAGGTCTGGCCCAGCCTGTGAGGTGTGAACCTCTTCTCAGGTCGCTTCACAACATTTTAATGACTTTATAGTATTTCATCATATCAAGATGCCATAATTTGTTGAAATATTTATTTCTCGTTTCAGATTTTTCCCTATTATAAAGCACATTGCAATGAGCACCTTACAATCTTACAGCCAAAATTTTGTCTACAAACTGCATGATTTCCTTACACCCCACTGACCGCTGAATTCCAGCGGTGACCCCGCTGGACAAGCTTCGAGGGTTTGGGATATGCGCTGACGATACTTCCCGGAGGGGGTTCCAATCCCGCCCACCGCGAGGGAAGATGCCCCCCACGCCTGTATTAACCATCTTCCGAGAGGGAAAAGGCGGCCCGCGGCACAGCCGGCACCACACGCTGTTTCTGCTCTAAATCTCTGGCCACGTGTGTGGCTGACAACAGTTAGGATTTTCCTCGATTCTCAGAGTGCTTGCTGGTGACATTCACCTGTAATTCTATGCCTCGCTGAGACTTTGACATGATTTCCTCTCCGACTGTGCCGGTTCAGCTGAACTGTGACACTGGCAAACACTCAGGATAAAACCTAGACGTTTGCTCTTTCCTTTTGAGAAATTACGGTTTATGATACAAGGATTGTTGCGCTCCCGTGAAGAGCGCCCGGGGTCCGGGAGCTCACAAGCGTTACCACAGAGGAGAGGGAAGTGACCTCCCACACGCTGGGCTTTCGGAAGAGTCTTGTGGACTGCAGGTGCGCTGGGTGAAATGAGTTCCTGTGTGGGGTTGGGGTGGCCTCGACCACCGGGGGTGCCTCCCACCCACGGTCCGAGCCTCCACCAGCCCGAGGACGCGGACCGCCCCCCGCGCTGCTGGACTGCGTCAGCCCCTTGGAGCAGCGCGACCAACCCGGCCCCTTCTGATGAGGGATGAGCTGCGGCTGGAGCTCGAGGAGCAGGGGCGCTCTCATGAGTCTGGGTCGGGGGAGGCCCGGGTCCTGCCGGGGGGACCGTGGGCGGCAGGTCTCAGAAGGCTGGGACAGCTCTCTGCTCCTGCACCCATCTGACCTGGGAGGGTGGGAGCCGCCCTGAGACGCCCCCACCGGCCTCTCCTCCCGGTGCTCATCACCTCCGCGGCCCACCGTGCAGCCCCGGGGAAGAGACTGCGCATCTCCAGGAGCTCCTGTGGGCCTGGGCACTCTCCCGGTCAGCTCTGCTCAGGACGCGGGGCCCAGCAGTGAGGCCGGCAGGAGACCAGGACGCGGGGCCAGGCGGCCGCAGGACACCTGTCACAGGCTCTGGCTTCGGAACGGCCGAGCCGACCCTGCAGCCGTGGGGCGGTTTCCTCCTCTGCACAAGAGAGACCGCTGCAGGGTCACGGGTCACGGCGAGGACGGGAGGGGCCGGCCACACAGAGACTAACCGGGACCTAGTACTTAGGAAGGGCTTCATAAATGCCACCCAGTAGGGCAATTGTAGGTGACCTATCTCTCATAAAACGAATGCAAAATCGGGGTGCGGGGTCACGGGTTTGTGGAATTCGGGGGTCTCCCTTCCGAGCAGAAAGCTCTTCTGCTCCACCAGCAGGGGCTCTGCTCCGTGAGTTTAATTCCTGCTGGTTTGGGGCCCAGATGTGACCGGAGGTGGCTCGTCGGTCTTCCCTCTTCAGAAGACCCGCCGCTTTGGGGCGCAGCATCTGCGGTGGGAGCGTCGGGAGTCGCCCGGGGAAGTCAGGGCTCAGACACTCGGTCGTCCAGGAACCAGTGACGCCTGCTGTGTGTTCTTGGAACCCGGGGAGCAGAAAGTCCCTGGTGGGTTCCCAGAACCTTCCCGCCCTCCCATCCCACTGGAGGAGGGAAGTTCCGGATTCTGGGGTGGAAATGATTCATCTGTTGTACCGAGGGCCCTGGACCGAGCTTCTCGGTTGGAGAGCCGCGATCGCTTGCGCATCTGGAAAGCCTTAGGGTCCCAGCTCGTTTGGCCGGGCTCCGTGTTTGGACACAGAAACACATTTCAGTGGAGCTCGTGATTCCAGCGGAGACGGAGCGCGTGCCCCTGGGCGCCGGGGTTTACCCGCTCCCCCGGCTTCGCGGGATCAAGACGCCCCTTACGGAATGAGTGTTTCCCACACTTGCCCGATTACCAGAGTTTTCTGCTCAGAACAGCAGCGTGCAGGGGCTGCCCGGAGACTCTGGGGCGGTGGGCCCGTGTGGGCCTGGGAGCAGCAGCAGCCGTGCGACAAGCTTGTTCACAAGTCCTCGCTCTCACGTCAGAGCGTGCAGGACGAGAGCAGGACCTCTAGGCCAGCACCAGCTCCCGGCCACCCGTCACGCGGTGCACACGCCGCACGCCTCCAAAACCGACTCTCGCCGCCCACCCCGGACCCCCACCTTCCCCTTGCCCCCGGGACTCAGTTACTAAGCCACCCAGCCCAGTGCTGGCGGCGTCCACGGGCGTGACCCTGCGGCGGGCACCCGGGCTGGCGGCGGCCTCGCGAGCTCCGCGTGGTTGAACCCTGAGATGGCGCGGCGTGTGCAAAAGCCCAACGTCAGTGAGTCTGGGCACTTAGTGAGTTCAGCCCTCGACTCCATCCCATGCACCCCAAGACCACGACAGCGACGGCCAGCCCCTGTCTGTCTGTGGGTGCAGAGCTCACCGCAGGGGGCTCACCCCCCGCTCCGTGGCCCAGGCCCGCTCCTGCTGTGGCCAGTGTGCGGCTCGCGGAGCCCCCGGCCGCGGAGGGCAGCTGGTCCCTGCACTGGGGCAGCTCGGCAGGACAGGTGCCAAGAGCGAGGGGGATGAAGACCCGGGTACCGGAGGCCTGAAGGGGCCGTAGCCAGAGAACCGGGGACGGCAGGCGATGTCTTACAAAGGTGGACCTCGCGCCCCGAAGTCTGACGTGAGCATATGCGAATCCAAAGCGACCCAAATAAATGGCTCAGTGAATAAGTAACTGCATGGGGAGCAGAGTGCGTGCCCTTCCCCGAGGGGTGGGCACAGCCCGTGCCCACACGGGGCCTACGCTTTGTAACCTGCCCGCCAGGGGGTCACTCTCGGTGGAGAGCCTGGCCCCTCCGCCCGGCAGTCAGGTGCCCTTGGGGGAGCAGGGCCCTTCTGGGTGCTCAGTCGGCGGGCCAGGCTGCTGCGGCCCGGAGGTAGCCCGGTGAGTGGGGTCCGGCCGACAGAGGGGCCGCGGAACTCCCTCAAGGGGCACGCACTCCCCCATGAGAAGGCGAAGACATGGGTCCTTGGTCATCGGGGTAACTAGGCCCCCGCCTTCCCGCGGCAGACACCGCCGACGGCTGCCCTCCTCCTGCCAGACGAGTCTGAGGAGCTCGTCTCGCTCCTTTGCTGCAGACGGAAAGCAGGACCAGTGAGGGAGGGCAGCAGGTCTCCAGACGGCCCCAGCGGAGAGCACGTGTGCGGGGTGCACGTTCTGTCTGGGGACAGTATCCACCACCAGGGCCGAAGCCGCCCGGGCCAGTCGCGGCACCAGGAGTGGTTGGTCAGTGAGCAGAGTGGCTCCGGGGAGGGGCCACGCTCCCACCTGCGCCCCGCGAGCCCCTCCCCCACTGCCTCCGGCCCCATGTCCACCGGGCCCTGCCTCCGCGTCCCGCCTGCCCCGTCCTTGAGCGCTGGGTCCGCGGGGAGGCACCCAGGTATGTCCCAGGTACCCAATAGATGCCGTGGACTGGCTTCTCCCCAACCGGCGCGATGCGGATTAGGACCAGATAACCACGGATAATGAGCACGTGGGCTCACACTCCCCGTGGAAATTCCTCTGAGTATCTGCAGACCAGAGCGCTCACGCGTGCGTGATAACTACGCACAGCTGGTTCCCTCCAGCGCCGGCGGCAGTCGCTGCGGGAGCGCGCTTCAGCAAAGGGACCGAATTCTGGCTGCGCCCAGCTCACCCGGCCGCGCGGCGCTCGGAGTCTACGCGGAGTCAGAACCGTGCCCGCGGGGCTACGTTAGCCGGAGGGGACCTCGGGGCCGGCTACACGGCCTGCAACTTCGCACCATGAGGAGCGCCGGCCGCGGGCCGCGGGGAGATGGGCGCTAACTCCGGTCCAGGTGGCTCGGCCTCCATGGAATCAGCGTCCGGTTCCGGGGCTGTCTTGTGCCTCCCGGAGCCTCCCCAGCTCGGACCCTGTCCCGGAAACACGCTCGCCTCGGCGGCGGCCTGCCCTCCACCCCCCTGCCCGCCCCATCGCGCCAGAAGCCGGACCTCTGAACGCGCGGTTTTAATCGAGAATGTGATCAAAAATTAGTCCTCTGTATTTGTTGGTTTCACTGTAACAAGGAGGGTTGGCCTGGACCCCGGGAACTTCCGTCCCCCAAGGACCTGAAACAGAAGTGGAGCTTTCTCCTCGCCTAACCCCCCGCCTCTCCCTTTGGGTGTTTTTCTCCCAACTTCTCTCTCGTCCTTTTCTGTGTCTTCTGTACCCGAGTGGGGCCTCAGCAGGTCCCTTCTGTCTCTCATCTTCAGAGCAATCCCTCAAAAGTACCTAAATAACCGCTTTCTGGCCCCCGTCAGCGGGTCTTTCTGAGGGTGACTGCGGGTCATCACCAGGAGACGTCTCCAAATCCCACACGTTCCCCTTGAATCCTGTGGCCCCGCTGTGCTCCAGGACTTTCCCCAAGAGCCGCTGGTGTGGAAATCCAGGTTCCTGCCTGGCAGATTAATTGATCTATTAATTAAATCGTGCATTCACCAAGTCGACATTCCCTCTGCGTTGCTCTGCCCACGACCCCTGGGCAGCCGATGCTGTCGGTGGAGCCGAAGCCCGGACTCGCTCACAGGCAGGGGCGGAGGCCGCGTCCCAGGCCGCCGCCAGGAGCGGTGCCGACGGCGGCGGTGAGGCGCGACAGGACACCGCAGGAAATGCGGCTTTTCCCTCAGACCTCAGGACCCTGTCACGGGGAATGCATCGTCGTCTTCCCTGCCTCGTCGCAAAGTGAGCGAGACTGGGCCTGTCACCCCTCGAGAACCGTGTCACCTCTTTCCCCGTGGCTCCTGACGAGTCCCAGCACTGCCCCCAGCACTGCCCCCAGACCCCCGGACGTGCCCGGATCACGGTGTGGAGGGCATGTCTGGCCCATCCGCTCACGCATCAGGTGCCTGAGATCCACCGTCCCCACCGCCTGCGAGCCGGTCACCAGACCCGTGAGGAGGGTCCCAGAGCACAGCGGCACCTTCAGCACCACGCGACAGAGCACGGCACCTCGGGAACACTGCCCCCCGGTCCCTCCGGATCCCAGTCCAGCACCACACACCACGCGTGTCCTCCGCAGGGCGGTCGTGAACACAGGGCAGACGCCCCGCGGCGGGGCTCGGAGCGGCCCCAGGCCCGGCCTGGCCGCCACGTGCACTGACGGGGGCGGGGTCCCCTCACAGCACCAAGGGACCGGCCGCGGGTTCGTGTCGCACGTGAGCGCTCTCCGGCTCGGCGCGGGTGGCAGGCTGGCACCCTAACGTGTCTGCGCGCAGACTCCTGCTCTCCATTGTAATCGTTCCGAATTATCTCCACTTCTGTTGTGCCCATTTTTCACTTCTATAATATCAAAACTCGGGATGAATTGCTGTCAATTAAGGTAATTGTTGACATGGCCCAAAGCAGTTTACACGTCCCCCTCCTGCTCCTGGACGACGGCCGCGCCCGCGAGCCCCCTCGAGGCCCCGAGCGGGACGGGCAGCCCCTCCTCTCCCTCAGCCGGGGCGCGGCCACCCACCTCCTGCCCTCCCTGCCGCCCACCGCATCCGCCCCTCACCAGCACCGGCCAGGCAGGGTGCCCTCATGCCCGACACGACCAGTCCCCCCCGGGGGGGCCCGTCCTGCTGTCCGCGGCTGTCTCCCACTGCCTTGTGAGTTTCTCCTCCCTCTGGATGTCCTTCTTCTCCCCAGTGACGTCACTGCCACAAGGAAGGGAAGGGGCCGTGAGGACCGGAGAGGCCGCGGCCGGGCCAGCCGTCCTCAGGAGCAATGCCAGTGTTGTGGGCGTGTCACCCTTGGGAGCCCTGCTGCCCAACCAGGGCCCTAGGGCCGCGTCGGGGGCGTCGGGGGTGTCAGGAGCGCCACGCCCGCCCACCAGCGCTCAGAGCTGCCCGGACACGGACTTCTCTGCCTGTACGGCGCCCACCGTGGGCACCGAGCTGTGCACGGTGACACCAGCATGTGGGCCGGTGGTGGACAGAGGGGGTGCTGGGCTGGGACTCCTGAGGGGAAGAGAGCCCAGAGGCAACCAACAGAAGGACAAGTGCCGGTCCCGGTGTGGGGACGTGCATGCGCGGCCAGGCCCGCCGGCAACGCGGACGCGGCCAGAGAGGCCCAGCAGGCAGCCGGGGGAGGACAGGGCCACAGGGCACGGCCCACGGCCAATTCCAGGAGGAAACACTGGGCCTGCTGGGGAGGACAGAGCCGAGCTCCCCTCAGCCGGGCCCTCTCCCTCTCGGTCGTGTGGTCAGCCCCGTCCCCTCCCGCGGGCCAGGAGGCCTCCCGCCGTTGCTGCCCTTTCGAGCCTGCCATAGCCGTCCTCGTAAATCTGCCAAGCTGATGACAGCGGACGGAGGGCTGGCGGCCGAGGGACCTGAGTGATCTTCCTTCTGCTCGAGCTCCTCCCCAGTGGCGGCACGCGGCTCCGCTAGCCTTGCAGGCGGCCCCGGGCCGTGAGGGAGCCGCTGTGCGGCCCAGGGAAGAGCCCGCGGGAAGGGGCTGGTGAGCAGGCCCCGGGTGCCCCCACGATGTTTTATTGTCTGTCCCTAGACTCCAGGTGGGCCTGTGATCCGAAGGCTGATGGCTATTGCAGCTGCACAAACAATCGCGGGCCAGCCGGGCCCCGGGGGTCCCCGGAGCTCCCGGGGCTCAGCCCGCACTGAAACCAAACCCTGCGGGCCCTGCCCTGGGCCCTCGCCGTGGCCCCTCTCCTGACGGGGGGTCTCGGTGCACCCCTCAGGGCTGGGTCTGGGGGAGCACACCGACTGAAATGCCAGGCCGGGCAGCAAGGCCCCCAGGTCCCCGGCCTCAGCCCTCCGGGAGCTAAGCTCTGTGCGCCCCTGGGGCAGACGGGCCCCCGCTGCCTGCCATCCTCTGTCCCGCGTGGAGGAGCCCCTGCCTAGGCTTAGCGGACATGGGGAGCACACACGTGGATTCGCGCCCCTGCCGCCAGCAGGGGTCTGAGAACACAGCGCTCGGGACCACATGGTCCTTCGTGAAAACCAAGGCCCGGGTTTGCTTGGAGTGAAGTCCTTGGAGGAGGGGACCCAGAGCTCCCACTTGGAGGTGGGGCAGGGCAGGGGCAGCCACGGAAGGTGAGCGAGGAAGCCAGTAGGGCAGGAAAGGCCCGGCGGAGGACGCACTCAGGACGTGCCGCGGAGACGTCCCTTCAGCCCAAGTGTTGGACCCTCTCCGGCTTCGGAGATCCACAAACGCCACCTGGTGCCGTGTAGAAGGGGGACCATTTTGGGAGTCTAGCAGCCTCCTATTCCTGGGGAGTGGGAGACCCTCTCCTTTGCCAAACCTGTCCTGGCATTTGGGGAGTAAGGAGGCCGCCTGCCAGGGTCCACTCTGTTCGAGGTGCCTGGCTTGGGCTCCTTCTCCCGGGAGTCTGAACGGACCCACAGGCCTGATGGACACCTGTGTGGCCCTTCTCCCCCGGGCACGCGAGGCACTTCCCACCTCAGCGGACAGCAGGGAGGACGAGGCTGCCTCGGTTCGGGCCTGCAGGAGGGGAGACAGCCAGCTCCCAGAGCCCAGCCCCCCGCCAGGCTCTCCGGACCCGCTCCGCTCTAGGGCGCTCTGGGCCCCTCCCGTCCTCTGGGCCCCGTGCCAGGCCCTGAAGAAGGTGTGCAGGCGGGAGCACATCGCCAGCCTAAGCCTGGCTGGGG
The DNA here is from genome assembly GCA_028534135.1 of Potos flavus. Taxonomy (NCBI): domain Eukaryota; kingdom Metazoa; phylum Chordata; class Mammalia; order Carnivora; family Procyonidae; genus Potos; species Potos flavus. The sequence continues at coordinate 8,806 of JAPYYM010004308.1, forward strand.
AAGGGGCCGTGCAGGCCAAGCCCATGCAAAACCAATAGAAGAGACGCAACTCTGGGGGAAAGAGGGAACACATCACGAGAGCCGCTCACCCAAACAGCATAATGCAGTTTAGACAACAATCCCATCCAGACGGTCTATGCAGCTGCCTCGGAAGGGGGGGCAGCAGAGAACAGGCTGCCCACCACCACAGACGCTGTCCCAGCTCTCTGGCTCAGCCTCCAGCAAGAACAAGGCATCTGAGGGCACAGGTGCGAAGGCTTCAAGCCCTGAGCCCTGTCCCGGGCCCTCGCCTCCGGGGCCCTGACCACCCAGGGGCGACCACACATAGTTCTCCCCTCCTGCAAGAGTCCTGGCCTCTTTTCCGGACGCCGCTAGAACCGTCTGGGCTGAAAGAGAAGGGAGGGTGAGCCCGCCTGTGCAGGTGCACTCAGGCCCTGGGGGGAGGGCGAGGCCGGGACCAGGCCCCCCGGCCCTGAGGGTGAGCAGTGTTGGTGTGAGACGACCTCGCAGAGCAGCGGGGCCCTGTCAAGACCCAGGAAGCCTGTGAGGGCCCCTCCCGGCCCCAGCGGGCGGCCAGCCGGGGCGTCTGAGTGCCTGTGACAGGGAGGCGGGTGGGGTGAGGGTCCCGGGCGGGGGCCCCAACCCAGCCCTGCGTCCACTCAGCTGCGGTCTCCTTGAAGCTTTTCTGTGGGTGTCACCACCTCTAACTGATGGGAAGAGCCCTCCTCCGGCAGCTGTCCCTCCCGCCCCTTGCCTGGCCTTTGTGCGCCTGTGTTTTTCCAAGTCATGGGCTGTTAACCCCTTGAGGCCTCGCAGCCCCGTGGGGCCTCGAGGGAGCAGCCCGGGCTGGGAGCTGCCTGGGGCTGGACGGTACAGGAGCGGGGCCGGCGCTCCTGTGCCCTGAGCGCCTACTGTGTGCCCCGCGCTTTCTGCAGGACGGCAGCGGGGTTCGCGACGGGTTTAACGGTCCCACGTCACAGGCGAGCGGGTGGAGGTTGGCAGAGGTGGACGGGTAAGCCCGGGCTCAGGGACGATGAGGTCTGGGACCGTGATTAGCCTGATGCTCGGGGAGGGCAAGACCCGGGTTCTGTGATCAGGTCGTGAGCGTCCAGCCCTCCCTTTGCGAGGCAGCTCCTTCCCCCCGGTCCCGCGCTCTGTGGAAATTCCGCGGCGGTGCCCGGGACCCCTCGGCAGGGACGCCCTGCTGAGCGCAATGGCCGATGAGAAGCAGCATGACGTCACCCCAGCCAGACGAGCCCAGCTGGCCTCTGGGGTCCGAGGTCCCATTCGGCTCCGGGCGGTCGGGGAGAGCCGTGGGGGACATGCCGGATGCCACAGCCGAGGCCTCCAGGTGCCCGTGGCCTCCAAGGTCTAGGATGGGACACAGTCGGCCCTGTACGTGTTTCCCAGCCCAGGAAGGCACGTGGGGGTCAC
>JAPYYM010004309.1:0-10239 GCA_028534135.1 Potos flavus
TATATATATATACGTATATATAGAAATATAGTATATATATTTATATATATAAATATATAAAAGGAAGCTCTTAATTTTAATATAGTATATAAATGTTCTCTTTCATAGTTGGCATGTTTTGCTTAAGAAATGTTTGTCTATTCCAAGATCGTGAAGATGTTCTATGTTTTCTTCTAAAATCTTTTTTGTTTCACTGTTCACTTTTAAATCTGAAATCATACTGATTTTTTGTTTTGTTTTGTTTTTGTTAATAGTGTGAGGTAGGGTTTAAAGTAGAAGTTTTCCCTTTATGGATTTCCAGCTCTCCCAGCACCGTTTATTGAGGAAAACCATCTTTTCCTCCTAAATCACAGTTTTTCACCTTTTTCACATTTAAGGTGATCATATATGTGTGAGTTTGTTTCTGAATTCTGTTCTGTTCCACGGGTCACCTTATTTATCCATGCATCAATACCACATTATCGTAATTATCTTTGTAATGGATCTTGATGTCAGTAACAGGAGACAAAGGTAGTTTTAGCTTGTCAATTAGGTTGAACAAAGTGAAGAATTGTACATGATGAATACATAGAGATAGGTAGCAATGAGAAGAAACTTGGATATTGCTCTAAAGTCAGTGGAAAGCCACAGTGTGGTTATTTTATGTCTTTAAAAGAGAACCCCAATAAAGATAGAAAAGATTTGAACAGCCCTATTAACCAAATGAACCTAAATGTTATCTATAAAACACTTCACACAACAACAGCAAAATATACATTCATTTTAGGCATAAATGAAATATTCTCCAGAGTAGACCATAGAACAAATGTCAATAAATTAAAAGGATTAAAATCATTCAAAACATTTTTCTGCCCACAATAGGATTACATTAGAAATCAACAGCAGAAGGAAATTAAGGAAATCCCCAAATATTTGGAAATTAAACCAAAAGACTTTCTAAAGAGCCCATAGTTCAAAAAAGAAATGACAAGGAAAATCAGAAAATATTTTGAGCTGAATGAAAATAACATATCAGGATGTATGGGTTGAAGCTAAAGCAGTGCTTAGAGAGAAATGTATAGCTCTAAAAACCTATATTGGGAAAGAATAAAAAGAACCTCAAGTCAATAGCATAAGATTCCACTTAAGTAACTAGAGTGGCGTAGAGATGGGAAGAAGAAGCAAACTGAACCCAAAGCAAGAAGGAAGGAAATAAGAGTGAAAATCAATGAAATAGAAAACAGAAACCATGAAGAAAATCAGCAAAATAAAAAAATAGGTTTTTTGAAAAGATCAATAAAACTGACAAACTGTTAGCTAGACTCTGAAAAAAAAAAAAAGACAAGTTACTGAAATGAAGAATGAAAGGAACTCACGATCAAATTTATTTTTTAAAAAAATTTTCTCTTCAGTCTCATTGTTACAGTGTATAGAAATGCAACTGATTTCTGTGCATTGATTTTATATCCTGCCACGTTGGTGAATTTCTGTATGATTCTAGCAATTTTAGGGTGTAGTCTTTTGGGTTTTCTACATACAGTATCATGTCATCTGCAAAGAGAGTTTGACTTCTTTGCCTATTCGGATGGCTTTTATTTTTTTGTTGTTCTTGTTTGATTGCTGAGGATAGGACTTCTAGTACTATATCGAACAACAGTGGTGAGAGTGGGCATCCCTGTCATGTTACCGACCTTAGGGGAAATGATCTCCATTTTTCCCCATTGAGAATGATATTCACTGTGGCCCTTTCATAGATGGCTTTTGTGCTATTGAGGTATGTTCCCTCTATACCTACCCTATGGAAAGATTTTTTTTTTTTATTAAGGTTTTATTTATTTGAGAGAGGGAGAAAGAGAGAGTGAGAGAGCACAAGCAGAGAGGTTAACAGGCAGAAGCAGAGGGAGAAGCAGACACCCCACTGAGCAAAGAGCCCAATGTGGTACTTGATCCCAGGATCCTGGGATCATGACCTGAGCTGAAGGCAGATATTTAACTGACGGAGCCATCCAGGCATCCCTGTGGAGAGTTTTAATCAAGAAAGATTGTTGTGTTTTGTCAAATGCTTTTTCTGCATCAATTGAGAGTATCGTATGATTCTTGTCCTTTCTTAAATGATGTATCACGTTGATTGATTTGTGAAACTTGAATGGAATAAATCTCATGTGGTCGTGGTGAATAATCCTTTTAATTTACTGTTGGATCCTATTGGCTCATATCTTGGTGAGTATTTTGATATCCATGTTCATCAGAGATATTGGTCTGTAATTCTCCTTTTTGATAGAGTTTTTGTCTGGTTTTGGGATCAAGGTAATGCTGGCCTCATAGAACAAGTTTGGATGTTTTCCTTCCATTTCTAATTTTTGAAACAGCTTCAGTAGAGTAGGTATTATTTCTTCTTTAAATGTTTGGTAGAATTCCCTTGGGAAGCCATCTGGCCCTGGACTTTTGTTTTTTTTGGGAGGTTTTTGATTACTGCTTCAATTTCCTTGATAGTTATGGTTCTGTTCAGGTTTTGTATTTCTCCCTGTTTCAGTTTTGGTGGTTTATAAGTTTCCAGGAATGCATCTATTTCTTCCAAATTGCCTCGTTTGTTGGCATATAGTTGCTCATAGTATTCTCTTAGTATTGTTTGTATTTCCTTGGTGTTGGTCACGATCTCTCCTCTTTCATTCATGATTTCATAAATTTGGGTTCTTTCTCTGTTCTTTTGGATAAGTCTGGCCAGAGGTTTATCGATCTATTAATTCTTTCAAATAACCAGCTTCTATTTTCATTTAAGCTTCCAGCTCCTGTTTCCTGACTGTTCTACTGTTCTTCTGGTGTCTATTTCATTGATTTCTACTCTAATCTTTATTATTTCTCTTCTGCTTGGTTTAGGCTTTATTTGTTGTTCTCTCTCCAGCTCCTTCAGGTGTAAGGTTAGCTTGTGTATCTGAGATTTTTCTAATTCTTTTGAGAGAGGCTTGTATTGCAATGTACTTCCCTCTTAGGACAGCCTTTGTTGTTTCCTAAGGGTTTTAAACAGTTGTGTTTTCATTCTCATTAGTTTCCATGAATTTTTTAAATGCTGCTTTAATTTCCTGGTTGACCCATCCATTCTTTAGTAGGATGCCCTTTAACCTTCAAGTGTTTGTTTTCCTTCCAAATTTCCTCTTATGATTCAGTTCCACTTTCAAAGCATTGTGGTCTGAAAATGTGCAGGGAATAATCTCAATCTTTTGGTATTGGTTGAGACCTGATTCGTGACCCAGTATATGATATATTCTGGAAGAAGTTCCATATACACTTGAGAAGAATGTGTATTTTTTTTTCTAAGATTTTATTTATTTATTTGTCAGAGAGAGCAAGCAAGAGTGAGAGTGAGTGAGGGAGCATAAGCAGGGGGAGCGGCAGGCAGAGGTAGAAGCATGCTCCTCACTGAGCAAGGAGCCCAATGTGCGACTCAATCTCAGGACCCTGAGATCATGACCTGAGCCAAAGGCAGACGGTTAACTGACTGAGCCACCCAGGCATCCTGAGAAGAATACGTCTTCCTTTGCTTTAGAATAGAATGCTCTGTATATATCTGTGAAGTCCATCTGGTCCAGCGTGTCATTCAAATCCTTTGTTTCTTTGTTGATCTTCTGCTTAGATGATCTCTCCATTGCTGTGAGTGGGGTGTTAAAGTTCCCTACTATTAATGTATTATTATCTATGTGTGTCTTTAATTTGGTTATTAATTGGTTGATATAATTGCTTCTTCCAAGTGAGGAGCATAAATATTTATAATTGTTATGTCTTCTTGTTGGGTAGATCCTTTAAGTATGATATAGTGTCCCTCTTCATCTCTTAATACAGTCTTTGCTTTAAAATCTAGTTTGTCTGATATGAGGATTGCTACCTCAGCTTTCTTTTGAGGTCCATTAGCATGATCAATAGTTCTCCACCCCCTCACTTTCAGTCTGGATGTGTCTTTAGGTCTAAAGTGAGTCTGTTTTAGACAGCATATGGATGGGTCTTGCGTTTTTATCCAATCTGATATCCTGTGTGTTTTGATTGGAGCATTTAGTCCATTTACATCCAGAGTAAATACTGAAAGGTATGAATTTAGTGCCATTGTATTGCCTGTAAAGTCCCTGTTTCTGTAGATAGTCTGTCTTTTTTTTTTAACTTTCATTTTTTTACATTTACATTTTATAGATATATTCTTCATTTTGGCTTCTGTTCACTCTATTCAATTTTATTTTTGAATATATATGTTTTGTTTTCTTTACAATTTCAGGATTGTCTCTGCAGACTCCTGCAGTGTGCTGAGAGTGGTTGCTGGGTCCTGTGCCTACCCACTCTGCCCCTCCCAGAGGACGGTAGAGGGTCTCTCTGCACTGTCCTTTCCAGGGCTAACCATCCTGAGAGCTGTTGCCCAGTAGTGTGTGCACCCAACCCGTCCCTTCCAGGGGATGGTGGGGGTTCCTGGCATTCTAGTCCTCTTCAGCGTCCCCAGGCAGGGAGCAGTTACCCCATCAGCCTAGCTCCTGGTTTCTGGTGAACTGAGCTGAGAACCCCCTCCTGGTGTGCTGAGTGTGACCAGTTTCCCCTGCTCCCCTGCTTGGGAACTCTACCGACTCAGACACTCACATTAGTTATCTGACTCCCAGGGATCCTGAGACCACATTGTCCCACCTAGAAATCTGCCCATTTCATCTCCTGAATGCCTTTCAGGAATGCCTCTCACTGAAGCGGATTTCTAAGGATTCTAATTTTGCGTTCTGGAGCTATATCACTTTCTAGTAGCGAGTTTATGGAGGCTTCCTCCCCCCTCTGTCTATTTTCTGATATCTCCCCTCAGATTCACTTCTCCACACCTACCTTGCAAAAAGTGGTCGCTTTTCTACTTGTAGAGTTCCAGATATTCTTTTCTTACATCTCAGGTTGAATTCATGGATGTTCAGAATAACATGATAGTTATCTAGCTAAATTCAAGGGACCAGATGAAACGAGGTCCCCTACTCTTACACCATCTTACCTCCGTCCTCCTCCAGCATCAAATTTTTAAAAGAACAAAGTGAGAGGACATACACTTCTTAATTTCAAAATTTACTATAAATGTACAGTAATCAAGACAGTGTGGCATTAGCATAAAGAAAGACATAAAAATCAATGGAAGAGAATGTAGAGTACAAAAATAAACTCATATGTAAGTCCATTGATTTTCAAGAGAGAAAGCATATAAGGAAAGGATAGCCTTTCTGACAAATGGTGATGGGACAATTTTAACCCTTACTTTACACCATATGCAAAAATTAACTGAAAATGGATTCAAGACCTAATTTAAGAACTGAAACTATAATATAACACTTTTAGAAGAAAACATAGGGGAAAGTCCTCATGACCCTGGGTTGGGCAAAGATTTTTTAGATATGATACCAAAAACATCCATTAAAATAATGATTGATAAATTGGACTTTGTCAAAATTAAAAACTTTGTGCATTAAGAGATACCATGAGGAAATTTCATAGCCTACAGAATGGGAAAAATATTTGCAAATCATATTTGTGACCAGTGACTTGGAATATGCAAAGAACTCTTAAAACTCAATAAGACAAACAATCCAGTTTACAAATGGACAAAATATTTGAACAGATGTTTATAAAAGAAGACATATAAATGGCTAAAAACACATGAAAGAATGGTCATCATTAGTCATTCAGAAATCCTGATTAAAACCACCACACGGTACCACTTTTCATCCACGAGAATGGTATTACCACATTGAACAGACAAAAGCAAGTGTTGGGGAGGAGGTGGTGAAAAGGGAACCCTCATACATTGCTGGTAGGTATGTAAAACAACATAGCCATTTTGGAAAGCAGATCGACTTGTTTTTTTAATAGGGAGAGAGGCGAGGGTGGGCAGGTTGGTGAGGAGGGACAGAGGGAGAGAGAGGATTCTAAGCAATCTCCACGCCTAGCACAGCTGTGGCGCTTGATCCTAGGACCCTGAGACCATGACCTGAGCTGAAATCAAGAGTCAGACACTTAACTGACTGAGCCACCCAGGCACCCCAGTTTGCACCCAGGCACCCAGGCACCCAGGCACCTGTTTCAGTATTTTAAAATATTACACATAAATTTACCATATGACCTAGAAATTCTACTCCTACATGTCTACCCAAAAGAAATGAAAACGTGTCCACACAAAAGACTTGTATGTCAATATTCACAACATTATTCATAGCAGCCGAAGTGTGGAAACAATCCACACGTTTATCAACTGGTGAATAGATAAATGAAATGTGGTATGTCCTTACAATGGAATATTCATCAATAAAAAGGAATGAACTTCTTATACATGATACAACGTGGATGAACCTCAAAAACAGTGTGCTGAATGAAAGAGGTTAGATGCAGAAGAGTATATTTTGTTATTCCATGCACATAAAATGGCCAGAAAAGGCAAATGCCTGGACAGTGGTCAGCAGACATTTTCTGTAAAGGGCAATGCAGTAAATATTTTAGGCTTTGTTGGCTATACAGCCTGTTTTAACGAAGCTCTGCAGTTGTTGGGAGAAAGCAGCTATAGACTGTACTAAACAAACACGCATGAAACTACAAAATAGTGTTTTCATGAAATTATTTACAAAAACAGGCCACAGGCCAAATCTGGCCCATGATAGCAGTTTGAAGACCCCTCTTATGGAGGCAGGAAGTAGATTAATGGCTGCTTGGGGCTGGGAGATAAAAACTGTGAGTAACTGCAAAGGGGCAAGAGGGGCAAGGTAGGGGTCTGCAAATTACCGTTAAAAATTTTTAAAGGAAAAAAAAATTTTTTTAAAGGAATATGCAATAGAGACCATTATGGCCTTTAAAACCTAAAATATTTACAAGAGCCTGGACCATGTGGAGCAACTGATTGTGTGATCAGATTACTCTAGAAGTAAAAGACTTGGTTTTTGTTAATAGAAAGTTTATAATTTATACTAGAAAATGTAAAAAAAATTATGAAGGTATAATTTTTAGGAACCTAGAAATATACATTTCTAACCACAGATATTAGAGTGGTTAAGGTTGTATATTGCTCTGAAATCAAACCTAGAAGATGACCAAAAAAGTAATTTTTGTGGGAGTTCTTTGCAAACTTGCTAGAATAGAAAGCACTCCCATTCCTCTCTGCTTCACCATTACTCCAACTGCTCTATGAAAACAACCAATCCTCACAAAGCTAAGGTTGCTCTTCCTGCTTGTGAGACTGAGGAAAATAAAAGGTCATTTAAGGACGTTTAACGGTGATTTTTTTTTTTTTAAACCACAGATTGTTGCAGTTTCTTTAATTATTCAGGGCTAAACTGGCACGCTGACAGGAGATGTTTCCTATAACATTTACTTTTGTGTTATTAACGCAGCAAATGGTCTCCATTAGCAATTGTCTGAAGCTTTTAATTTCCTTAAGTGTTGGCAGTGAATCCCTACACTTAAAATGAACAGAAACATTAGCAAGGGACTGAAACCCCTCCTCTCTGGGTTTCTAGTGGCTGAAGTTCATTAGCTGGGAATTTCTTCCAATTCTCTGGCACCGGGTATAATTCAGAGTTCTCCAGAGTTCTCTTACTGTGGGTGCCCAGTAAGTAATGCAAATAGGTAAACTTTTCCATCTTGTGGCAACATTTTCCTGCATCTTCTTCGCCATCCTGCACTCCATTTACCCATCTTCCAACAACAACAACAAAAAAACTACTCTTGGACTATCCCTTTCAAGAAGGTATAGAGAAAAATCTTGTGTTTCAGTGGAAAACTATGCATTGTCTATAGCACACTCTTCCAGGTTATTAGATCCTAACTCTGTTTATTGTAACTCTGTATATGGTGGCAAACTGATGGATATGCACACTATGTCTTGTTTGGTGAAGATCCTCCCCTACACATACATACACACACACACACACACACACACACACACACACATTGGAAAAACCATTTTTGGTCCCTACCTGCAGATTGGGCTGGATCACATCACCTTGCCCAAATTGTTAATCTGTATCCAATTTTTAATTCTTCCAGTTTCTCTCAGTGTCTGGCTACAACCCTCCAAACTGCTGGTTCCAATTTGCCTCCCTTCCTCCTGACTCTGACTGCCCAGACCCTAGGCTAACTCATAGCTAGTCCTTTCTCCAGGATCTGGGGGCCCCTGTGAGCTGAAGGGATACAAAATTCTGTGGCAACATGAAGCTGGGGTGAGAGGCAGCAGTGAGAAGGTAACCCTGAGAGGCTGAATGTACAAAAGACAATGGTCAGGCCATAGACGACAATAGAACTCTGACCCACACCCTCTGCGGTAGCCAGCCTTGCAAGACAGGACCTCTGCAGCCATGGCCCAGAACAACCAGGGCTTGGTCAGTGACCACCACCAGCTTCACCATCTTTGCTCCCGATTGTCTGCCAGAGGCCCATGATGGTGCTGACTCACTTGCTCCAACTCACTTGCTCCAACAAGTTCTGAGTTGCTTCTACTTGTTCTTGTGATGGTGGCATTCATTTATTTCCACAGCTCTCAGGAACTCCTATGAACTGGGGGGAAGTTACTGACTTCATACATTTTTGAGATGTCACTTGAACCCTAGTTGTTCAAAGACTGAAAAAAAGAGTTGACTGTGGTTTCACTTCCAGAATGGGAAGAGCTTGGACCCTACTGCTTTCCTTTTTAAGGACTTTTGTGATTATATTGAGCCCACTGGATAATCTGGATAATCTTCCCACGTCCAGATCCTTAATCACATCTGCCAAGTGTCTTGCCACATGTAGTCACATACTCACAGGTTCTGGGGATGAGGATGTGAACATCTCTGGGGGCAGGTGACATTAGTTATTGTCTACCACAGATGTGTGACTTAATCCTGGTTGACGAAATATAAGAAAGTCTATTTACAGGTTTCTGGGAAAGGTTTATTCCCTGATAAAAAGTTTTATGAGGAGAAACTCTTCTTCCCTGTCTCTGGACACGGTTTTGGAATAAACATATGTAATACCCATCTTGCAACCATGAGGAGAAAAGCCTAAGGACAAAAAGAGAAGACAACAGGAGCCTAGATCCGTGAAAACACTGTTGAGCTGCTCAGGTAACCTTGACTGGAACTAACTACCTCCAGACATCTTGTATTATGAGCTTTCTTATGGGATGGGGGCAAGATTGAAATTTTATAAATATAAGAGTAGACAGTATTAATATATATTGAGTTTTAATATACATGGAGTCAAGACATATACCTCTTTAAGTATAGAAAAGGGCAATGATCAAGTTTCATTCTTCTACATATAGCTGTCCAATTTTCCCAGCACCATTTATTGCAGAGACTGTCTTTTTTCCACTGGATATTTTTTTCCTGCTTTGTCAAAGATTATTTGACCACAGAGTTGCGGGTCCTATCTTGGCTCTCTACTCTGTTCCACTGGTCTATGTGTCTGTTTTTGTGCCAGTACCATTCTCTTACACCATACACAAAGATAAACTCTAAATGGATAAAAGATCTCAATGTGAGCTAGGAATCTATCAAAATCCTAGAGGAGAACATAGGCAGTAACCTCTTCAACATCAGCCACAGCAACTTCTTTCAGGACATGTCTCCAAAGGCAAAGGAAACAAAAGCAAAAATGAACTTTTGGGACTTCATCAAGATAAAAAGCTTCTGCACAGCAAAGGAAACAGTCAACAAAACAAACAGGCAACCCACAGAATGGGAGACAATATTCTCAAATGACACTACAGACAAAGGTCTAATATCTAAGATCTATAAAGAACTCCTTAAACTCAACACTCAAAAAACAGATAATCACATCAAAAAAATGGGCAGAAGACATGAATAGACACTTCTCCAAAGAAGACATACAAACGGCTAACAGACACATGAAAAAATGTTCATCATCATTAGCTATCAGGGAGATTCAAATCAAAACCACACTGAGATACCACCTCACACCAGTTAGAATGGCCAAAATCAAAAAGACAGTAAACAACAAATGTTGGAGAGGATGTTGAGAAAGGGGAACCCTCTTACACTGTTGGTGGGAATGCAAGCTGGTGCAGCTACTTTGGAAAACAGTGTGGAGATTCCTCAAGAAATTAAAAATAGAGTTACCCTATGACCCTGCAACTGCACTACTGAGTATTTACCCCAAAGATGCAGATGCAGTACAAAGAAGGGCCACATGTACCCCAATGTTCATAGCAGCAATGGCCACAATTGCCAAACTGTGGAAAGAGCCAAGATGCCCTTCAACAGATGAATGGAT
>JAPYYM010000431.1:0-14687 GCA_028534135.1 Potos flavus
GGGTCCTGCTGTGAGCTGGCCCCGGGCGCTGCTGTGGCCTCGCTGTGGCCGTGGGAGCTCAGCCCCAGGTGAATGGGGCGCAGGAGGCGGGATCAGAAGAGCTCCGTCTTCCCCCTGCAGGTGCTCATTACTAGGGCCGCCCGGGCCGCCCTCCTGCCTGCTGCTCGGCTGGCCCGAAGCTTTGCAGGGCTCCAGAACCTTTCCTCTAGACGGCTGCGAGGGAGTTCCGCCTGCCGCATCACGAGGATTCTCCTGTCTGGTCCCCGCAGGTGAGCTCCGGCTCGCCACCTGCGGCCCGGCCCCGCGCCTTCCGTCTCTTCGCTGGGATCTTGGGGACCGTCTGTTTCTCAGGCTGCTTGGGAAACCAGCAGTCACTCCCTTGCTCCGCGGTCATTGGTCGCTCCGACACGCCCCCGGGGGGACAAAGCTCTGTGGGCACACACGCCACACCCAGAAATCCCCTCCCACGCCGCGGAGGGAGCCCCGTTTCCCCTTCTTCCTGCACCTGCTCCTGCCCGTTTCCTGCCTGGGGGGGGGGGCGCTCCGGGGTCCGCTGGGCTAATTCTCCAGCCGCACTCATGGTGATGGAGCGGATACGCCGGAGCAGCCCTAACGCTTGGACGGTCTAAGCCCAGCGCTTTAGGAAGCACCATGTTACCGATTTTTGTTTGTTCGCTTAGCAGAGACGGTTTGTAATTCAGAACAAATGTTCCCACAGAGTTCAAAAATGCAAAATGTTACGAACTCTGAGAACTTGTTATATGTGCTCAGAGGAGTGAACTGTGAAATCCGTAACAACCTATCTAATCTCCATCAAGATCTTTCTCTGTTAGGTCATGCCCGAGACGTGTCATCTTGCTCCCAGTGTGACCAGCGTGGGCCACAGGTCAGAGAGGGAGTGGCTCTCAGAGCGCCGTGCCCAGGGCTGGAGGGCCTGACGTGTCCGTGCACCCAGGTCCGCGGTGGGTCAGACAAGGTCTTCCGAGACCGGATCCCCCCTGGATGAACCGCGCTGGAATTTCTCTGGGGGAAACGCCAATGTCAGCAGAAACGGGGAGCGTCCGGGGATAGTTGGGTGAGCCGCTGGACTGGGATGCAAATCTGACCCCAAATGCAGGAGGGGAGGGGCAAGGTTTGGTGATTGCCATCAGGTCTAAGGTTCGTGGACGCCACCGGCCAGTCCCCCAAGACCACCTCTGCCTCAGTGTCCCCACCGTGCCCAGTCATGGGCTGGAAGCCGGCTGGGGAAGGCCCCCTTGCCGCCCCCAAAAGTGGGGTTCAGATTTCAGGACAAGGGCAGCTTCTCTCCCTGTTCTTGGACGGCTGAAGGAGGCACCGCAGGTTTTCCCGGGCTCTGCAGGGCGTTGGGCGTGAGCGGATTCCGTGGGGTTTTGAAGGGAGGGTCTCCCACCTGCGGACCCCCACTCATTTCTCTCAGAGCTGCAGGCAGGCACCACGGCAGGCCCGCCCACTAGGAGGTACAGGGGAGGGGGGTGGCGCAGGGGGGGTGGCGGGGGAGGGGTCCCCCTGGAGAGCCGTGGGCAGGGCCGCCCACGCCCACGCACACACTGAGCACAGGGAGGATGCAGGCCGCGGCAAGGGGCCCTGCAGAGGAGTGACGTGTGCAGGGAGGGTTCCGTGTGACCCTGAGTTTTCTCCCAACTTCCAAAGCTTTGGAAGATAAATGCTGTATTCATCACTGAAAGGAAGAACAGAGAAAACAAAACTAAAAAAAAAAAGTGAGGTAGTGTACTGCAGCCATAGACAGGAGAAAGTGAGAGTGGGGAGAGAAAGAGGGACAGAGAGAGGGCAGAGGGAGGGAGGGGAGAAGGAAGGTGGGGGAGGGAGAGGGGAGTGGAGGGAGGGAAGTGGGAGGGAGAGAAGGGACCTTGGATGGAAGAAGGTGTTTTAAGAAAAGGAGCAGATCGAACAGGCAGGAAAAAACAGAAATTTAAAGCATACGAATCTCACGGAAAATCCCCTATGTATTAAAAAGACCAACAGTTCTTGAGATATCTTCTGCAAAAACCAGAAGCCCCATTAATGGAGACCGCTGGCTGGAGGGCAGGTGTTTCTCCAAAGCCCTGGCTTACCCCTCTCCTATCTCCTCCCTGGTTCTTAGGGTTATTGTAAATTGAGAGGAGCGTGTGAACCATGCCCGTCCCAAACAAAGAGGCATGCTCCTCTGGGGACCAGCCCCTCTCCCGAGCCGAGCGGTGGTCTGGGGCCAGCCCACTGCATACATGATGAGCTCTCCCTTCAAGCTGTGAGATGATCCCCCTCGAGGATAAAATGGGACACATTTTCCCGTCCGCTTTGCTGACTGCCCCAGTGGGACAGGCTGAAGTCACATGCTGTTAACTCATAATTTCCATACCTTAAATAATTTAACGTGAAATCACATAAATAAAATGCTATAACTGAGCATAATTCTTTATACATTTTTCTAATAATCCTAGCCTTTTAAATTAGCATAATAACACTTAGAATAATTGAAGAATTTAATTGCATGCAGCACAGGAATATTATCTGCTGTGCTGGGTGCCTCGATGAAGCTCTGATTAGCTTTAATTTAGTTGGTTTTCTCAATTTAGTTTTCATATTAGATATTGCTGCAGAAGGTAGGGGCACACGCAAATAACCCCGGGACGTGTAATTGTTCGTAAGTGCCTACACGCTTTGCCGAAAATCTCTAGACAGTCCATTCTTGACCTTAAAATAGAGGAGAAGAATTCGTGACTTAAAACGTGAACTATTGCTTCCTTTCTGCCGTGTGTTCATAATTGTCTAGACATACTGACGCTACGATCCAGCATGCTCTAGGGTGGGAGCTGTCCCCGTGTTTCCTTCCCTCCCGCCACCCTCCCCACCTCGCTCCCTCCCTCCATTCATCCATAATTATGTAAGGATGGCTATGTTCGAAACAGTTGAGCCCATTTTTTTTTACAGCAGACCTTTGTGATTAATGCAGGAATAAATTATATTCTGCACACATTTCATGAACATAACAGGAAGAAACTATATTCTGCATGAATCTTCGATGTACAAATATAGTTTTTAAGACCATTTCAGAGCTTCATGAGAAACAGACATCACTGATGAAAAAAAAGATTTTGCTGTAAGAAAAGTGAATATTTGAAAATTTGGATTCCCAAAACAGATACGTTAGTGAGGTCAGCATATTTTCAGTTTCCAAGAAGATTTCACCCAGAATTTCCTTAGCGATCCATTTCTCAAACACGTTTTAAAATCATGACAGTGTATTCATTTTCTACTGCTGCATGAAAAATTACCGGAGATGTAGGGGCTTAAAACAACATGTTTCTGTTACCGCACAGATGTCGTGGGTCGGGGCCTGGGCACTCCGCAGCTGCAGGGCGTGCTGGCCGGGCTGGCACTAATCCGGAGGCCAGACCAGGAAGGAGCTGCTGGAAAGGTCACTCAGGTTGTTGGCAGATTTCCCCGTCCCGGTTCCTTTGCCTGCTTCTGTTGGACAGGTCGAGGGAAGGGACTATCCAAGACAGACTCCAGAAAGCCAGGGTCTCCGGGGTCACCTTCGGGTCTAGGTACCACACATGTACAAGACGTCGTGGGCATCCCTGTCTGAATGCCCGCTTGAGATTGCAAACCAAAGGAAGGCTTGTTGCTTTTCTTCTAAAGAAGCTATAGATGTGTTCCAAGTTCAGTTTTCTCAAGGTTACCATATTTCCAATGTCTAACAGCCATTTCTAAAATTCAGAGGTTACCTATATTCACAGAGGAACCGAAAATATACCTCTAAGCTCAGGCTGTCTTTTTCTACCCAACACAGTATTTCTGATGGAGATGTATGTACACGCGCACACGCACACACCCCACATGCATATGCACACACATCCACAGACACCCAAACACACCCGCACCGGGAGAAGGGTTCACAGGGTCATTTCTCCCTGCCCTGGATTCCAGGATTCCCGGAGACGCACGCGTGGTGTCCAGCAGAAGCCAGTGGTGTTGTGTCGTGTGTGATGCATTGAGGAGCTGTGCCTGGCTCCCGGGTGTGGGTCCCAGCCCCCTTCTCTACTCTGTGCACGTGCCTCTGGCTCCCTTAGCCCGCCACGGTCCCCACGCGGCACGGGGAGCCCACGTCTCGCAGGCTCCTGCTTTCAGAGCAGTGCCCATCAGACATTTCTCCAGCAGTGTGGGTGGTGGCCTCCACGCGTGGACATGGGCTGCCCACCTTATAAAGGTGGGCGCCTTGGGTCGCTGGGTGGAGAGGCTGCGCCGCGGGGCTGACAGGTGCTGCCCACGGACAGGCCCGGCGACTTTCCCTGTGCTGACTCTCATGCCGACAACTGCAAATGAGCTGGGAGTCATACCCCCCCGCATAAATATTGCTAATGAGGAGAAGGCCACGAGCTCCCGTCCCAGAGGCCAGTCGTCGGCTTTGCGGGGTCCTAGCCTCACGGCTGTACACGGCACACCAAAGGGCTGGGCACGGTCCTCGGGTGTGACAGACCAGGTCTGGAGACTCCGGCATCAGGGGTCTGCCACGCCCACTGCGCCCCCTGGGAGGTGCCTGGTGCGGGGAGTGTGGTCCCCGGGGATGCCTCCTGAACGGGATCGGTGCCCCGCTAGAGGAGAGCGCAGAGCCCCGCGCCCCTGGTGCCCTGAGAGGACGCAGCGAGAGCACGGCCCGTGTGAACCCGGGGCCCGCCTGAACCGCGCACCGAGCCCACCGGCGCCGGGCCCCGGGACCGCGAGGGGTGCCTGTGTGCTGCTCGGAGGGCGGCCGGCCCGTGGCCCTCCGTTCCCGCGGCCCGAGCTAACACCTCGGGGCCGGACTCTGGCCTCCGCGACGAACCTCCCGGGGGTGGGCACGACGCTGGTGCCCAGGGAGGCCCGTCCTTTCTCCTGAGGGTTTGGAGGGTTTCCTGCAGGACGTTTTCCACGGTGACTGAAAGGCAGAGAGAGAAGCCCAGAGAGTCGGTGGGAAGAAGAGGGCTCCTGCCCAAGTAAGATGGGGGGTTGGAGGCCCGAGAGACAGAGGTGGAAGGGACAGGAATGCGAAGGAGGGGACCAACGAGGAGTTCGGCAGTGGGCCGCGATGTGGCTCCCAGCGCTCGAGGCCAGGAGCCCGGGGAGGCCCGGCCACGGCTCCAGGGTCCAGGGGAGGGTCCTTTCTGCCTCTTCTGGCTCCTTCCATCTCCACCCCCACTGTCACAGCGCCTTCTCCACTCTGTGTGTCTCCTCCACGAATCTCCGGTAAGGACACTGGTCATTGCATGTCGGCCCACCCGGATAATTCAGGACAATCTCGTCTCCCGATTCACCGCTTAATCACATCTGCAAGGACTTTCCCACGTCGGGCCATGTTCCCACATGCGAGGGATGGAGGGCACCACCCAGCCCTGGTCGCGAGAAGGCAGACAGACAGGTGGAAAGACCAGAAGCCGAGTCGTGCTGGGCCAGGGGGATAGAGGGGTTCAAGGAGAACCCGTAAGTTCCTCACCCTGTAAGCCTGTGGGCTCCTAGGGACTTGGAGCCTGGCGCTTCTTCTGTGTCCCCAACCCCACGCCTGCCACCTGGAGTGGGAGCCTCCACCTCTGTCCCCTGGAAGACGCTCTCCTGGAGGACAAATCAGATCAGTGCTTGGCGGCGAGCCCCCAGCCCGTGACACAAAAATCCCAGTGGGCCTCCTCGGGAGATGACGGGGGCCCTACTCGGGCAAGCCGCCTCTCTGTTTTAGGTAAAAATGGCCCGGCCCTGGGGCTAGATGGCCCAGAAGATCCACAGGTCACGTTCGCCCTGAATGTCCGAGCTTTTCTCAATCTCCCCTGGGGATGGAGAGAACCTTTTCGGAACCCCCCCGTGCTCGGTCTCCTCTGCTGTGGGCGCGGAGCCGAGACAGTGAGAGCAGAGAGGACTGGATGGGCGCCGGGACGGGGGGCCTTTGCTGCGAATCCACACGAAAAGAACAGCCTGCGACCTTCTCTGTAATGACCATCCCTTCTCTGTCTTTACTCACACGGGACACGCACACGGGCTCGCACACGGCCACACGCGGACGCACACCTGGCATTAGGCTGTTTCTCAGGAACGCACAGATGGGTGACACCGGGGTTGGCTGGGGTGAGGAAGCCGGTCCAGGCAGAGCCCCGGGGAGGCGCGGACGCTCCCCAGAAAACCCGCGAAGCCAGTGATTGATTTCATCGCCTTCAAACCCCGTGGGTCTGACAACCAATTATAAGATTGTTAATCACCAGTTTACTGTGAGCCCTGGGTGCGCCCCGTGTCACGAGAACCCTAATTATCCCGTTTCCCTGCTTGACAGGAGGCTGGCCGCTGCCTCCGCTGTGGGAACCCGAAGACGGGACTCGGCGGGAGTGCACGGCGAGGCCCGCGTCTGTTGCAAGAAGACGGAGCGCTCGCGCTCACACACCGGGAGGTCCCAGACGAGAGCCAGGCATGTCCGCCTCCGTTCCGGGGGGTCTGGGGTCGCCTGGATCCCGCCCCTGCGTAACGATAAGGTTTGGAAGTGCAGAGGAACCCTGCGACTTGGCGTCTGCTCATCTGAACCTTCTGGAAGTTCCACGTGATGAGCGGCTTGGTGAGAAATGACTCAGGACCCTGGCTGCTCTCCCTCGGGGGGCCCACGTGCTTGTCTCATTGACAAGAGGTGGGCCCTGGGGGCGGGAGTTCCCCTGAGTGTCGGCAGAGAGCCACACGCCCAACGCGGGCCAGGCGGAGGCAGGGTCAGACCCAGGGGAGGGACCTTCCGGGCAGCCGCTCACGTGGGACAGACTCGGGCTCGAGACCGTGACAAGGGGAGGTCAGAGCGCTCTCCGGGCAGACCTCCTGAACACAAGAGGACAACGAGGGGAGGGCCGCTCTGTGCACACGGGCGGTGTCACGGGCGGGAGGCCTGATTTCGCTGGTGTTTCTCAGTCACTGTTCATGGGTCACTCTGTTCCATGCCACCTTATCCTGCAATCGAGGAAAGGTTAGATTTGGCAGGACGCTCGGCTCCCAGAAGCGTGGCTGGGGCTCCTGCAGCACCAGGGCCTGGAGGACATGAACCCCAATGTCAGGCGTCCCGTGTGCCCCGACGGGGCAAAGCCAGCGCTGTGTGGGGCGCCTCATCAGCAACCAGGAGGAGAGCAGCCCCCCGTTACAAGGCAGGGACTGCCATCCCAGCAAGGCAGAACCCCGACAGAGCGGCTGAGGGACCGGGACCCCATCTCTGCACCTGCCGTCCCCGCCTACGGCCCGTCCGTTCACGGACCTGCCCAGCACAGTACCTCCTACCTCTTCTCCAACTGCAGCTCCCAGTAAAAGTTGCCAGTGTCTCCTGGGCTTGGGCAGAATGGATGCGCCCATGGCTCCCGCGATGGCCGGCTCAGAAGCCAGTGTGTGGCCTCAAGGACACGGGCTTTCGGTTCTGAGTCGGTGTCCTCCAACCCCAGCGATGCTCCATCCGAGGGGCCACGAGCGTGAGACACAGGTGCCTCTCCTAGCCTGTCCCCACCAAAGTCCCCCTCGACCCCACCTCCCCGCCTGGAGCAGGCTCTGAGAGCGGTCTCTCCCCTCCCTCGTTTCCCCAGTTGCTGTGTTGTAAACCTTTCCTCCGTGTCCCTGAGCATCTCAGCTGGAGGAAGGGAGGGCGAAGTCGGTGGCAGGCTGCCCCCCTGCAGCCCGGCCTCCCCTCTGCGCGTGGCGGTGCGCACGGGTCAGGGCTGCAGGTTTGGGACCGGCCCTGCCCCCCACCCACTGTGACCTGGGGCCACAGAATCCGCCTTGCTGCCCTTTTGTCTCTTCATCTGCCAAATGGGATGGTGAGCGCAGGGCTGATCTCCGTGACTCACCGTCGGGATTAAGTGGGGTCATGGTTATGGAGACACTTTTTAGAAATGTAAAAGCATTTAAAGGCAAGCGTGGCTGAGTTTCAACCATTGGCATCTCTAAAGAGAAAAAGAAAGTCTCTCCTCTAGTGGGAGGAGACTTGGTGCCAAGTCTAACCCCAAAGTTTCACGGTCATTGCAAAGGGGAAAATGTCCCTTCCCCAGCAGGGCGCGTGGCTCCTGTGCACAGCTGACATACTTAGGGGGGAAGCCTGCCCTGCGTGTGCTCCGACATAATGTAATGGGTGTTGCAAAATCATCTACCAAGTATCTTTGCCCCTAAAATATGTAAACTGCATCTAGCCTCTGCAATAAATAGTGCATCCCCAGATTTCACACGCTCGAGAATCCTGCAGGAGTTCCCTGTGCATCGAGGTTCTGCTGTAGTGGGGCCAGGTTGGGCCCCAAGAACCCCCTTTTCTAACAAGCTCTGTGGTGATGGTGATGCCACTGGGTGGCCAGAACTAGGGGGACACGGGGACAAGTTACATGCCCCCAAGAGGCGCTCATCCCACAGAGTGAGGTATTTCCCATCCTAAATGCCCTGGAATCTTTAAAAAAGTTAATATCATGAGAAAAAGGGGAAAAAAAACCCCAGAAACTTGGAGAACTTACGCAAGACCAAAGGAGACAAAGGAAGCCGGACAGGCTATTGCAGTGTCTGTTTCTAGATTAGATCCCGGTGCCCAAACAGGACAAGACTCCTCGTTCTCACCAGCGACTTCGGAGAAAGCAGAGAGCAGGGTCTGGCCGGTGTCCACCTGCTGGAACCACACCATCTATGTCCGTGTTAGAAAATGAGCGGCAAACCTATGAAGCCAGAGTTGCCCTCTGGTCTCTGATTGATGCTCGCGGGTTCTTCCCTGGAAATCCCGCGTCTGGACCTTGGCCAGAGTAAGAGTCCAGGCTGTTTCTGCGAGAGACAAATTTCCAGGTCATTTCATTCATTCGTTCCTCCCCCTCTTTGCATATTCACAAGGATGCACTGGGGTCCTATCAGGCATTTGCAGGGTGCTGAGCGCGGGGGTGGAAAGGGGAAGAAGGTGAGAGGGGGGCATAGCAGGTGCAGGGAAGGCCGAGGGAGCGGAATCAGGCTTGGCGTCCTGGCTGCTTTCCTACTGCGGTGACCTTGGTGTTACACGGAACACACAGGGAAGCATGGGGCTGCTCCCGCACTTGGGTTTGCCAACATCACCGATTCGGTCCCTATAGAGCCGCCCCCTCCCACCGGGCACCAGGTCCTGAGGGGTCCTGGGGTCGGGGGAGAAGCCTCTGTGCTCCAGGAGGGCAGAGTCTGGGCAGGTGACCCAGAAACAAGTCCTCAACAGACTGGGGGGGGGGCGCGTGTGGCACAGAGCGTGCCCCCTCTTCTCTGCACGCCTCAGGATGCCTTGTCTGCCCCCCGCTGCCTGCCTGGGAGGCACGGGGTAGAACTGGCTGGTGCAGCAGGCATTAGGGAAGGGAAAGCCCGCTAGGGAGAGGACAAGGAAGGGAGGGGCTTGGGGGCTTTCCAGCAACAGGTATCATGGTCATTCCCGGAAAGGGGAAGCCCCGCAAACAGCGCTCTGTCTTCCCCGGAGGGCATGGTCGGCACTGTCCTGAGTCTCCAGGCGAGTCTGAAGTCTTCCCTCTAGAGGCGGGAGGCGGAGGGTTGGGGGGGAGGGGGCGCCCGTGTAGCCAGGAGCGTGGGGGGGGGGGGGATGGATTGCACTGCCCACGCCCATCCCGTCCGCTCTTTCTGCCCGAGCACCCGGTCCCAGCTCTTCCCTGGCCCAGAGCCACCCGGGACCATCGTGGCCAGGAGGCAGCGGGTCTGAGCCACCCCCGGGGCGGGGCTGGGGGGCTCGGAGCAGAGGCTGCCGCGGCGCAGAGGGGTCTCCACCTGCCGTTGGGAGCTCAGAGCCAAGACAAGTGCAGGGGGAGTTTCTGCTGACACGCCCAGCTCTGTGCTCACGGAGGTGAGGGCTGAGACCTCAGGCAGGAAGAAGCCGCATTCCGACGTGGGACAGGGAGGGCCGCCGTAGATGGGCAGCGTCTTGAAGGACACAGAGGTGGGATTTTCTACGGGTGTGAAGCTGACACATGCTCATTGTGGGAAAGTGTGGAAATTTCCCGAGTGCCCCATGCAGAGAAAGCCGCTTGGCAACTTGTAAGTGTCTCCCAGAGACAGTTATCTAACTCAGCCTGAATCAGTGAAATCTTAACCCAAATCAATGAATTAAATGAAATAAATGCCTCTTAACCTGAATTAATGAAAATCCATGCTTGAAGAGTCTGGATGTCAGGCCCCATGGAGTCAGGCTCCGTGAGAAGTTACAACGCCAGCATATTCCATTCATCGGCAAAAACCGCATCCCGGGGGCGTCCGCACCATTTCAAAATAGGTTTGACATTTCGGGTAAACTGAAAACAGCACGGCAGAGGGAAGGCCCTTGGCTGGCATCTTTAGTACAGTTTTCTGTAACGAATTCAGCTCTTTTCTCAATACATCCTGCGTAACTGAATGCAGCTCTAATCAATGTATTATTGACGGAAGCGAATAGTAATCAGAGCCGAGTGATCTCACGTATGTAACACACAAACACAGTATGCGTATTCAGTGTGTGCACATGCTCACACACGCGTGGGCACATGTGCTCATTCTAGAAGGAAGGTTCCGGGGTAGAGAACACAATCCAGATGGGAAAGAAAGCCAGTGCTGCATGTTTTCCTCCGAATCCGAGGACCCCAAGAAGGGTTGCCGCCTTCACACCCCACCAGAGTTTTCAAACACATTCTCCAGTGTACTTTTGCCTCTGCGTTAGGATTTTAAATGATTTCACTCCCACAAAAATGAACGGGTTCTTTTAGAGAAACGCACTTTGCAGTCAACTTTGATTCACCTGGCTTTAAATATCAAAAAGACAAGAATCTAGACATGAAGCGATTGCGCTGTCGCGGGGGTCTGAGAGTCTCGTGGGGCACCTTACTTCCCGGCGACCGTCTACGTATATGTGTGTTTGTTCGTGCACGGCTGGGCTGGGGCAGCGTGGGGCAGGCGGGGGACTCTCAGCGGGACCTAGGGAGCCCACGCTTTCGGACAGCAGGGGCCTGTCGGTGCCTGTCCCGTCCCATTTTTAATATTACATTGACGTGAATTTTCCCATTAAAAAAAATTTTTTTAATTCAAATTCAGTTAAATTAACATGTAGTGTGTTATTAGTTTCCGAGGTAGAGGTCAGTGACTCATCAGTTGCGTATCACACCCAGTGTGCGTTACATCGCACGCCCTCCGTAATGCCCATGCCCCACCTAGCCCATCCCCCCACCCCCTCCCCCCCAGCAGCCCTCCGTGTGTTCCCTAGAGTTAAGAATCTCTCACGGTTGTCTCCCTCTCTGATTTCGTCTTGTTTTATTTTTCCCTCTCTTCCTCTATGATCCTCCACTTTGTTCCTTAAAGTCCACATATGAGGAGCTCATGTCGTCTTTCTCTGACTTATTTTGCCGTCGTTTTAGGTATGACTTTCAACATGGGTAATAGGACTGCTTTCCACACTTCATTTTATCTCTGGAAGCTGAAAAAAGGATCGGCTCGTAAGGGAAGGATGTTGACCCCAATCTGAGAAACCGGTTGGCTCCGATTTTGGAGCTCCCTTGCCGAGTATGCGGTGCCTGGATGGGGAAGGCTCCTGTCCGAGTCTGGGCATTGCGGCCCGCTGTGGGCCTCTCGCCACGCGCCCCCCTGTGTTTGCCCCCTGTTACTTCGGTCGGGTCCTCCTAGCGTTGAGTGTGCGTGTATGTGTGTATGTGTGTGTGTGTGCGCGAGCGCGTGTGTGTGTGTGTGTGTGTGTGTGTGTGTGTGTGCAGCCTCCGTTTCTCAACCCCTCAACCCATGTTCTTTCACGTTCACGACTGGTACTAAATATCAGTCCCAGGAAATGTAAGAAACACAGGGGATGGGCCACCTGGGGGCCTCGGCCGGTGAAGCATCTGCCTTCAGCTCAGGTCATGATCCCGGGGTCCTGGGATGGAGCCCCGCATCGGGCTCCCTGCTTACAGGGAGCCTGCTTCTCCCTCTGCCCTCTGCCGCTCCCCCTGCTCGTGCTCTCTCTCTCTCTCAAATAAATGAATAAAATCTTAAAGAAACACTGGGCACATCTTTTTAGTAAGTCTTCTGAACACCTCTCTGCGTAGTGTGTTGTACTGGAAAAACCAGACGGTGCGTGTTTGTGGGCAAGAGCGAACCTCCTAAGAATTGAGACAGTGCCCAGTGAGCTCAGACAGACTAGTGAAATTACTATATGTTTTTCTTTCAAAGGAAGTAAATAAAATGCAAAGTAAATTATTGTTATAATTTATAAATTTATATTATGTTTATGTAACATGTGTATTATGTTGTATATAAGATATGATACATGTTATATTAAATTATAAATTACAAATGATATATTTATAATCGTAAAACACAAATGTATGTTTTCATATTATAACTTAAAGTAACAATAAAATCATAATTTAATACGTAAAAGTAATCCACCGTCCCAGGTCACTCAGAGAAGAGTCAAGGTCTAGTGTCTCGAGCATTGTGGCTGATCTCCCTCCCATGTGTGCATGAACCCTGAGAGAGGGTCTACGTTCAGTTAAGGCCCCCGAAAGCTGTGGGGTGTAAGGAGCATCTGAGATGAAGGTCTATGTGGTCAAGCCTCACCGTCTGACTTGAATTCAGGTGTGGAGTGTTTAAGGCAAGGGCACATTAATGCATCTGAATTCAGATCGGCCTCCTGGTTGGAAGGAGGGCACGTGCAAGAGGCTGACCCGGAATTCCGAGATCCTCACTTTCCGGGCGACTTAGAGACCACCGGCCGGATCCAAAAAGGAAGTTCCTCCTTATCCCATTGCGAGCCCTGGTTTTCACGCTCTCACACACGCCTCCCTGGCCTGTGAGCTCTCGGCGGTGGGACGGAGAGGTTGCGAGAGGCCTGCCGAGGCGGTAGGGTCTGCGTCAGAAGCACAGGGATGTGAGCCCCGGCCTTGGGGTCTAGCGTCCTGCACGGCCGAGCTCGGCCCCCGGAACTACCATTGGATGCGCCAGAACAGAGCTGCCCGCCTCTGTCTGCGATAACTCCCAGATCCGCGAAAGGCAAGAAAATTGACCTTCGAAGTAGGCACACCTCTGGCCTTATTTACACACTAGCCTTGACACACCTGAAAATCCCCCCCCCCCTTAGCCCAATTGTCAGGAGCCCCAGGTGTCGCTAAATTGACTAATTTGCAGACTCCTACTTGTTCACATTCTCGAGATTACTTCATTCGAGAAGGAAAACAAACAAAAAAGCTTAGCCACCCATACGGGCCCATCTGGGACGTGCCTTGAACTTGGCACCCACTCAGAATAGCATTTCTGCTTCAGAAACAATGAAAGGGCGTCCCTGTGTTTCTTATGTCCCTTCCGGGTAATACACAGTTGCCAATTATCAAAAGCCACTTTGGTAAATTAGGGAAATGTCAAGAATTCGGCGAACCATAAAGAATCCTATGATTTTTAGACTTACTTCTCGTTCTTACAAGTCTGAAAGAGGCAAGGACCCCGGTGGGCCCGTGGTGGGCGCGGCAAATGCACCTGTTCCTGCAGAATTATGACGGCCAAGGTGAGGGCCGTGCTCCGGGGAGGCTTTCTGCACTCCAACGAGGCTGAGGATTGATGCGAGCCGCGACCCTGGAATAGCTTGTTTTAGTAAGTAAACGAACTGTCTATCCACATAAACTTAAGAAGAATTCTCGTGGAATAAAAACACAGCCATTTGAAAAGCAATCAGTGGATTTAAGGCAAACCAGTCAGTGGTTAAAATAAGCAACTGGGTCTAGTGCAGATGATTTTATTGCAAACCCATCCTCACGCAGGGAACGCGGCCGCAGCCTGCCGAGACTAATTGGTTGGCTCATTTTCATAAATGCACTTTTTCTCACACGATAAAGCTGAGTCACTCATTAATGTGTTCATTAATTTTTACAAATATTTAGCAAAAAAAACCAAAAAACAAACCAGTAACCTGCACAAAGAATAAGGCCCACCGCCCACGGTTGAAATTAATAAAATGCAAAGGAATTTTGAAGGTGTCTGGTCTGAAGGAATGTGAAATTTACAAGTAAAAGAGAAAATGAAAGTTGGGAATACAAGCGAGTCACAGATAGCAATCCTGCTTGGCTTTTATTTTGTTTCCCCCTCTAAGCAGGGTTTGGTTATCGGTTTTCTTCACCGATCTATCCCTGGGGCCTAGAATGGCGCTGAGTATGTGGTAGGTGCTCAATAAGTATTTGTTGCATAAACAAAAGGACAAATATTTGCACTTCAAATATGCACAAAGGCTGGAGAATATTTAGGGGGTAGAAATCTCAACCCACAATCTTCCACATACAATAAAACGGCCAGGTTTTTCCCAAGCCCGACCTGCTCGCTCCCTCTCCCTCTCCAGGGGAGCAGAATACTGAATGCCATCGAGGTAAGTTTCAGCGATTTTCTGGTTCCATCCCCCTCCTCCCTCGTGTGCCGAGAGCCCTCTGAGAGCGAGCGGAGGTTCCAGCTTGAGGAGACCCGCGTGTTTCTCATGATGGGCGGTTCTCACCCTGGACGCTCGTCTGTCCTTGCTGAGGCCCGGCCGCAGGGCCTTGACGACACATGGGAGACCGGGCCTGGCTGCACCCACAGACACATGCAGACGCAGGCGGCACTGGGCCCGGCGGGCGAGGCTGTCCTCTCCGCTCTGGGACTTCAGTGGGGGCACAGCAGGGGCGCCGGGAGGCTGACAGCAGAGGGGGGGACTCACTGCT
>JAPYYM010004310.1:0-10238 GCA_028534135.1 Potos flavus
TCCCTCCCCCACCCCCCACGACCCCCCACCCTGCCTCTCGAATTCTTCATATCAGAGAGATCATATGATAATTGTCTTTCTCTGATTGACTTATTTTGCTTAGCATAATACCTTCTAGTTCCATCCACGTCGTTGCAAATAGCAAGATTTTATTTCTCTTGATGGCTGCATAGTATTCCATTGTATATATATATATATACCACATCTTCTTTATCCATTCATCTGTTGATGGACATCTAGGTTCTTTCCATAGTTTGGCTATTGTGGACATTGCTGCTATAAACATTCAGGTACGTGTGCCCCTTCGGAGCACTACATTTGTATCTTTAGGGTAAATACCCAGTAGTCCGATTGCTGGGTCGACAGGCACTATTCTGAGCCCCTTACACATATCTACTGTTTTAGCTCTCATAGCAATGCTAGCAGATGGGGCAGGGCACTGCTGAACGGGCCTGGCTGTGCACAGAACTGCATAAAACAGGTCTCTCTGTTCCTGGAGGTTTATGCACAGAGGCGCGCAAACACCTGAAGTCCCAGACTCTCTGTTCTAAGCAGAACAGCTCCAATCCAGAAATAACCTTTGCAAAGGGGCCTCCGATACCTGGTCCAAGGCCCACTTTGTGTCCTCGGCCTCCACACCCTCACTGCTTCCTGACCTGGCCTCTGGAACTAGGCCTCCCTGTGCTGAAGAGCAGGCGTACTTGCCGGCTCTTCGGCTCACCCCGGCTCCCACAGCTACAACCAAGTTCCTGCAGCAGGTGAGTCCCCCTGTGTGTGCGGCCCCAGGCAGGCCTGCGAGGCCGGGCTGTGGACCCTCCTGACAGGCACCAGAATGAGGGGCCCATTGAACACTTGGTCCCTGCTGCTGCTGCTGCTGCTGCTGCTGCTGCCACTGAGGCCTCGGCCCGCCAGGGGCAGCAGCTCTACCCTGCCCTCTCTACCCACCATACCAGCAATCGCTACCTCAGAACCTGGGATTCTAGAAGTTGCCCAAGAAATGAAAACTGACCTCACATCTTTGCAAACCACTTTAACAACACATTTCAAGAGCCAAAATGAGAGTCTATCCCTTGATCCAGTAATCCTCCTCCTGTTGGATTATTTATAACAAATTTTCAAACGTAGGGGGGAGGATTCCTATACAAAGATCGTCTGTGCAGGATTAATTATTCATTTAATAAATATTTATTGAGTTCCTCCTGTGTGCCAGACACAGTTCTAGATGGTGTAACCAAGACAAACAAGGTCCCCGCTCTCCTAGGAATTACATTATAACTGTGGAAAAGACAATAAATACCTACATAAATGAGAAAAATAATCTATTTACAAAACTCCCTGCAGAGAATTAAAATAAGTGTCTGTGGTAGAGAATAACTGAGTGGCTTGATCAGGGGGTCAGGGAAGGTCTCTTAAATGTTGGTAAATAAGATGAACTTAAAGAGGAGATTCTCATGAGGAGAAGGAGCAGCCATATGAAGGTTCCAGAAAAGGAGGCTGGTGGCCCAGGGAACTTCAAGAAGGCTGATCAAAGGACGCAAATGATCAGAAATGAATTCAGAGGTGGGGGAGGTGGGCCCCCCACTAGGATCACTAGGATTTTGCAAGCACTGGTGAGATGTTTGAACTTTACTCAGTAGCTAGTATGAAGCAACGGCATGAGACCAGATTGTAGATGAGAAAGGGACAGGGAGACCAGTAGAGCTATTGCAGCTATTTTGGTGAGTAGTGATAGGAGCTTGAACTAGAATGGTAGAAATGGAGATCAAGAGAAATGGATAGATTCAGGATATTTTTAGAGGCAGCTAAAAGGGTTTGCTGAAGGAATTGGGATGGGGGTGATGAAGGCAGAGGAATCAAGGATTATTCATGGATTCTCGACTTGAGCTACCACAGAGGCCAATTATACGGTTGGGGAAGGAAGGAGAAGATAAACATTTGGGAAGTGAGAAGGGGAGATGTTATGGGTTGAACTGTGTCCCCCTGAAAAAGGTAAGTTGCAATCCCAACCCCCGGTACCACAGAATGTGACGTTTTTTGGAAATAGGGTCATTGCAGACATAATCAGTCAAGGTGAGATGAGGTCATACTGGAGTGGGGTAGGCCCTTACTCCAATACAACTGGTGTCCTTATGAGGAGAGAAATTCAGACACAGAGACGAGACACACATGGATGACAGCACATGAAGGCACAGACACCTGAAGAATGCCAGCCATGTGAGGAGGGGACAGAGATTGGACAGATGCCTCTAAAAGGGTAGGGATGCCAAGAATTGCCAGCTTGTTATCAGAAGCTAGGGAGAGGCAGAGCAAAGATTGTCCTGCAGAGCCCTCGGAAGGAACTGACACCTCGAGTTCAGAGCTCTCATCTCCAGAACTGCGGGAGAATACATTTTTGTTGTTTTAAGCCACCCAGTGTGTGCAGCCCTAGGAAGCCCTGCAGAAGAGAATAGGGGCTTCTGCAGGGAGACTGTTATGTTTACATGAGAAGTCGTGGAGATACCCACGTGGAGATATCAAGCAGCAATCGGATACATGAGTCTAAGCTTGTAGTATATCAAGCAATGCACCGTACTTTAGTGACATGCTTCACGTGATACGTTAAATACGACATATGAAGTGATGGCCTGAAGAGGAAGAAATGATTACGCGATGATGGTACACACGTTCTATGAAATATTATGCTGTCTCTGAAGGGAATCATTATAAAGAGTAAGTATAAAGACTAGACTATAAAGACCTGGGAAAATGCTTATGATAATGTTGCACACGCAGGGCCCCGTGAATGCCATTCTGTAGTGACTGTGGGTGAGAAACAGGTGTCAAACAGTCTGATTCAGATCCTAGCTCCAACTCTTGGGAATGGCCTGGGATAAGTTGCATGTCACTGCCTCCCGCAGGTTATGTTTGTTCAATATACTTACAGCTCCAGGGTAAGTGAACACAAGGCTGAATTGCAAAGTGCTGAGATGGCAGAGTAAAGAAGCAATTGATGTGGAAGTTGAATTAAGCCAGGAAGACTTCCTGGAAGAGCTGGCCTTTGCAAAATAAGTGCATGGCCCGGGGCAGAGTGCCTACCATAGGCCAAGCATTGTGGCAGCATCCACGGATAGGCTCAGTAAAACCTCCAATAAGTCATTCTCTGTGAACACACTTGGCTGGAACTCTTACCATACACAGAGTGTCCTGACGGCTTATCCGTGTCCCTTCATTTCTGTGTGAGTGAGTTCCTTGAGGACTGGTGCTGTGTCTTGTTCCCTTCTGTTTCCTCAAGCACAAGACCTGGCACGGGGGAGATAAAAATTAAGGTCTGTCACATTTAATAGAACATCAGAATCAGAATTTGATTGTCATACAGGAACGTGCAACAAAGGACCATTGATACAGAGTCCGTCGACCTGTGGACATGAGGCTCCTTAAAATCCCCTCAAGGTAAAGATGGAAAGCCTGAAGCACAGCTGAACTCTCAGTGCCTGTTAAGCGA
Organism: Potos flavus; assembly: GCA_028534135.1. Taxonomy (NCBI): domain Eukaryota; kingdom Metazoa; phylum Chordata; class Mammalia; order Carnivora; family Procyonidae; genus Potos; species Potos flavus. The sequence goes on from JAPYYM010004310.1 coordinate 3,482, forward strand.
CTTTATTTAAGGTAAGTACAGGGACTTAATTGCTTTGGAAGATAGAAGCAAATACCATCAATTAGAAAAATATAACCGAAGAAGTCAACCTATTTTACGATAGCAAAGAGGATCAATACATTGAGTAAATAAGACTCACAGTGTATAATCATAAACCAACTTAATTTCATTTCTCAACCCCCCCAATGGAGGGATGCCTTTTCTCTGCCCTTTAACGAAAAGTCAGGCATCCTATAACTTTTCCGATCACTCTCAGGAAACAAAAAGTCCTGTGATTGCTTTAGTCACCAAACAAACTCTATGCATAAATTAGGTAGTCAGTCCCATACAAAATGAAAATTTCCAATTTAATTTAAAATTCAGTCTTTTCATCTAACTGGGGCTTGCTGCAGATGGGACCCCTACAGCTGGGGACAGGGGCATGGTCAGCTGCTGTTTTTTTCCCCCCACACTTCCCCCCCCCCCCCCAGTTTGCTAAATGTGACTTCTTGACTTCTCCAGGGCTGGAGGGGTGGAGGGTTGGGGAGGTGAGGAGAGGCAGAAGAAAGAGCAGGAGAGGTCTTACCTGACCAATGTTCTCATACAATGGCTTTAAAGCTGACTCTAGTGTAGACACATCCATAGATTTTTCACAGTCCCCCCACAAGCCCTGAGGCCCTTGCCCTTATGTGGGCATGGCACTGCTTTGAATCCCGTTGTTCACTCCTTCTGCAGTCCTAAAAATCCAGCAATACCTTCAGTTAGTTCCCCCGTTAGACACACCTGAGAGGCCCTCACATCAGTTCTTCCAGTGCATGGCTCACTTCTAGTCCATGGGAACAGCATCTTTTGCACAAACCATCTTGAGGCGTTCAGGCTGATTTGAGTGGTGCCACCACTCCTTTGTCTTGTTTGCCCAAGATGGCACTCGTCTCTCATCCTTTAGACTCTCTGGTGGCTGTCAGAAGCCAGTCTACTTGTCTCCCCATCTCAGATTACCATTGACACACATGAAGCTCTCTGAGTAGATTCCATGGAGCATTTCTCTCTCTCTCTCTCAGTGTAATTAACAATGTGATATTAGTTCCAAGTGTAAAGGAGCCCCCCTTTCTTGACTCGAGAAAGGGAGACACACAACTGCTCACTCCAACACAATCTTTGTTCAGCTCAATGGCAGCACTGAGGGTAATAGAGGGCATATACCTTTGTGTGTGTGTATGTGTGTGTGTGTGTATGCACACACAAGTACATGCACACATACACACGTGCTCACATTGGGGAATCCACCACAGTTTCTCAAGAGTTTCAGTCTAATAGGAGAACTAGAACATGTATCCACAAGGTTAGCACAAGGCAGAAGAGTTCCTGTTGGACACCACAGGGAAGGCTCCATGGAGAAGGCAGCTCTGAGCTGGGTCTTGAAGAATGACTAAGGTATGCATAAGCCGAAATGAAATCTTTTCAGAGAGAGGGAATTATATGACTAAATGTGCAGTGGTGGAATCAAGGAGGTGTGTGCAGACACCACTAAGTAGTTTGTTTATATGAGACAAGTGAAAGATAAAGCTAAGCCAGATCCAAAACGAACAAGATAAGGGTTTTGGATTTTTGCCTTCAGAAAGTGAGTTTTGAAGGTTTTGAACAGGGCAGCAAAATGGACGATGGGCTGAGAAGGGCAGTGACTAATTCTTGGTGAAATGTGGTCTTCATTTCCTTGAGTCATTAACCAGGGTCCCATTAAGAAGAAAAACAAAACAAAAACCTTCCAGGACTTGCTTTCTTTTCCAGGAAAAACCCTTGCCCTTTGGAACTTCTCATGAGTTCAGTTTATAAAGACATCCAATCCTGTTTTTACTCTTAGATAAGGGGCCTTGGCACAGCTGCCAGTCCCTGCACCCTCCTTCCAGCCCTGAGGCCCTCAGCCTCAGGCTTGATGGGGCTGCTCAACCCATCTTCCCATGGCCCCCAAACTGCCCTCTAGAAGAGGCCAAGGAGAGGGGCATCGCTTTCTGAGCAAGAGGGCCATGAAAGCCTTGCCTCGATGAGCCCACCTACAAAGACTTCACCCTGGGCCCTTTGAAGCCCAATGGGAAAAATCTAGGAGGGCTGCAAAGCCAAGAAAACAACAGGTTTGGATTCAAATCCCAGCTTTCCCCTTACCTGATCTCGAGACCTCCCTCAGCCTCCATATGTTAATCTGTAAAGTGGACACAAAACCACTTCCCTCGGCAACAAGGTTGCCGTGAAGATTAAGGAAGAGGGAATTTGTAAGCATAGATCGCACATAGCAGATGCTCAAAGAATATTCCTCCTTCTCCCTCCCCTAACATCTCTGTGTCTTGGTTTCCTTGCCAATTAAATGTGATAGGAATTCAAGGATAAAGTTGAATCTGGTGAATTTCCCAAACCTCTGCCACCTGCCCCACACAGGCCACTGAGAGCAGAGAGCCTTTCTCTGCCTTGTCTGAGCTCTGGAAACTATTTCCTCTTGTATGATTTTCAACAATAAAAAAAAAATCACAAAACCACGTAGTAGTAGTGTGCATTGGCACATACTTAGAATGAGCCAACCTCCCCCAAGCTCTCCCCATTAGCACCGTCTGACTCAGTTTCCCCATCTTTAAAGTGATTGTGTCTGAGACAGGTCCCTTCTTTCGCTCTCTGCAACTGTCCCCTAGGTTGGGAGGATGGATCCCGGCAGAGGGCATGCTGAGTATATCATCTTGGCCAAGGCCCTGGGGAAAGGCACCCAGCCAAGGAAAATACTAGTGGAAAAAAACGAAGAAAGGATGCCAGCTTTATGAGTCCCAGACTTTGAAAAACAAAACTGCTGAGTTGTCTCCTGAGTTAGGGAAAAAGAACACCACAGCCGCCTTGAGATTTCCAGGAAACAATCTGTGAAGGCTTTGGGCAAGACTGGCAGGGGGACTCAGGGAGGCCCAGCTGGGTCGGATGCCCTGGGAGGTAGGGGATGGGGGTGGGTGGTGTCCCTGTGGGACACTTAGTGTTCAGGTGTTCCCAGGCACGGTGAAGTTACGTGACTGTATGCAGTTTACACGCGCCTGTATGTGCACACTTGTTTATTTGCCTGTGGGCAACCCCCCAAGTATTTATTGAACACTTTCTATGTTCCACCGGGCACAGTGCAAGGGGATTGTTATGCAACAACGAAGAAAACACAGTCCCTGAGCACAGGGAGCTGAGTTTAGCAAGGCATGCAAATTAGCAGGCATTTCAGTTCAGAGGACAAGCATCTGGGAGGCAGTTTGTATGGCTGTTCAGAACACTAGCTTTGCAGTCAGGGAGTCTGGGATGCAAGTCCAGCCACCCGCTAGCTCCACGACTTTGGAGATCTCTGACACTCGGTCTCCTCAGCTGGAAAGTGACCATATTAAAATGACATCCTGGGAGATAGCATGCATATGTAAATGTTTGGTGACCCGACTCCATTATGTGCTTGCAAGGTCTGCACCTGGATAAGCACATACAATGTGCAAAGTCTGGGTGAGCTGGGTGCGGGGTGTTAGCACATCTGCTTAGGTCATGCATGTGGTGTGCCAGGCTCTAATCAGAGGTCACAAATAGTGGCCCACAGACGTAGCTTGTGGGGACACTCGCCCAGTTCAGGTCTGGTTTCTGGCTCACGGAGTGTTCTAAAAATCAAGACATTCCACATACAAATCCCGATTTCCAGTTTCTCTTTGAACCTTGGACAACCTGGCCATCCTGCGAGCATTTGCATATGTGTGCCTGTATGCCATGGTTTCTGCTTCCCACAGATGTGTCCCTCCCAGGAGCACCTCCCTCCTGGCCGGTCTCCAGGTCTGTCCTTGGAGGGGCTCCAAGGTGGTTCAGGAGGGCTCATGTGCAGACATGTTCTCTATGAAAGGAGAGGCAGGACTGGGCAGAAGCTGGTGCCAGGACCCCAGCCTCCCCAGGCAGCTCCAGTTTTGGACATCAGAGGGGCAGAGAGAACTGAGGACCCTACCCAAGGCTCCGGCTATGTGGCCGGACACTGGTTACCAAAGATAGTAACCAAGAATGGCAGCTGGAAAAATGGCTTTTCTTATCTATTTGATTTTGCATTTCAAAAATGCCTCAATTATAGCTCCAAAATGATTAAGACAATGATCTTCTCAGGAAGCGTTGCTGGATGTATATACTCTGGTTCTTTTTAAAATGAGCAAATAGGGGGTACCTGGCTGGCTTACTCAGTAGAGCACGCAATCCTTGATCGAGTGGTGTGAGTTCAAGCCCCACGTTGTGTGTAGAACCTACTTTAAAAAAATAAATTAATGATAAAATAAAATGAGCATATAGGCTATATATAAGCTAAAAATGTATTTGTTAAAATACATTTTGGGAACATATTACAGGTGTGAAAGGTAGGATTGACATCTTCCTACTATCCTTGGATCCTCTTAAGATGGCAAATCGGTCCCTCATAATAGGTATTTACTGGGCCCCCATTGTGTATAGCATGTAGGCTGGGCAAAAGGGGGCTACATAGATGAATATGCCCTGCTCCCAGGCCTTCGGGAAACTCAGTCTTATGGAGAGACGCCCAAGGATAAATAAATGCAGAGACAAGAAAGGACAAGGTATTATTGAGAAATCTTGGGACCAAAGAACATCAGAACACAGAGGAAGACCATGATTTACTGTGCAAGCTTGTCCCCCTCTCTGGATCCCCTTTTCCCTTTTGTTGGATAAGAAGGTCAGAAGAGATGAGCGAATATCAACCCCACATTCACAGCCCTGCCAGCCCCCAGCTTCAGCATTTTTTTTGAGGGAGTACAAACTGTAGCCCCAGTTCTTAGCCTCTTGTTCCCCGCCCCACATTCTTGTTTCCAAGTTTTGGCTTATGTTGGGAATTCATCTGGCTTGAGCTCTGAAAGAAATTCATCAGAGGAGGTTTTTCACATTGCTTTCTCTTAAAAAAAAAAAAAAATCTGGAGTCCAGAAAGATGAGGCATCTGGTGGAATCTTCCAGCATCCGTTACAGAGGTTCCTGGTCCAGGTGGGGAGAGTGAGAGAGCTTACCCCTTCCCTAGCACCAGGACTTGCCGTGAAGGATTCCTCTGAGGTAGTTCTCCCACTTCGCAGATGGGAAAAAATGAGGACTTTCCTCACAGTTCTGATTCCTAAGCAAAAGCTCTCCTCACTCCCTGATTTTTCTCTCTCAGGCTGAGTCCTGAAAACAGAGAGGATGAAGACCACCAGGCCAAGTCCCTCTTCAGCTTGATGTTGACTGATGTTGAGCTCAAACATTGAGTTATTCTTGTTCTGCACCAGCCAAAGGCCCGAGAAACCCAATCTCACACAAGTACGTGTAAAAGAAGAGCAGTAATTCTGTAGCCCAGAAAAAGGTCTTGGGGGCCTGGGGTATCCACCTTTAGGAGAGTCTTTGTTGCCAGAGTCCACAAAAGAAGGAACTTCACATGTATAAAACCAATCTTTTAGAGCAGGGTACACAGGTGACAAGAGATAGCAAAGAGAAGGAGTAGGTGAACTAGTATTTAATCCAAAGATGTTTGCCTTCCTCCTTATTGGCATCTTGGGAGCTTGTCCTTATCAAAGTGTCCATCAGCCAAGCTCTTTGCCTCAACCACATCACTATTCCCATGAGTGTCATGGGCACTTTTATCATAAATTGAAATTCCCATCGTGGTTTCAAAGTGCCCAGTCCCACAAATAATTGGAAAAACCCTAGGGACACCTCTGATGCCTACAATTCAAAGAACTTCAGAGGCACTCTGTTACTCACCTTAAAATTTGGAAATCTGTTGAGAAAGTGAAAATCACCCAACATAGAAGTTCCCTTCAACAAACAACCCCAGATTTCTTTTCGAACTTTTGTTAGAATGCCATCTCTCTCTTCACAACACCTTAAAAAAGGCCAAGTCAAAGATACTTAAAAATTTTTTGATGATGGTAAGATCATCATCAATGATGTTCCCTTTAACTAAAACTGTTTATGGATAGTGTCTTGCATGTTAGTCTCTCACTGAACAAATGTTTATTGAATGCCTCCTATGTGCTAAGCCAGGGGAAACAATAACGAAGAAATCAAATACAGTTCTACTTTAATGGATTTAATTCACTTAATTTCCTATATTCCTTATAATTCATATATTCTAGTGGGGCAGAAAGAAAAAAAAAACTTATAAACAGGCACGTTTTGTAAATTGCCAGTTATTATAAGTGTATTAAGAACCAAGAAATGTGGGATGTTTTTAATCATCACAGCAAGGCAGAGGGGGCATACTAAGGGCTATAGTTTTCACAAGATCATTTGGCGAATATCTTTATTTTGTTGTTGATATCACTTGTGTACTGGAGAAGTATTGAATTTGGATTGAATTGGATTGACCAAATTATACTGGGTATAATTTGGTCTCCTTCTGTCCTAGGTGACTGCTAACCTATAGTCATCCATTTCATTAAATTTCTTGCTTCAGGAATCAGCAGTTATCAGAGGAGATTAAGATACTGCTGACAGGAAAGCTATTCACTGTTTTGTTTTTTTTTTTAAAGACTTATTTATTTGAGAGAGAGAATGCAAGCTGGGGGAGTAGGAGAGGGAGAGAGGATCCTCAAGCACACTCCCCGCTGAGCACGGAGCCTGACACAGGGCTCAATCCCAGGAACCCCAGATCAGGACCCGAGCCGAAATCCAGAGTCGGACCGACAGAGCCACCCAGGTGCCCCACTACCTGTTTTTACTGAACGTGAGCTGTGACAAAGAGTGTTGCTGGCAAAAAAAAAAAAAAAAAAA
>JAPYYM010004311.1:0-10238 GCA_028534135.1 Potos flavus
ACTTTGCAAGAGAAGGACATCATCAAAAGGCACTCATGAAATATTGCAGATTGGGGAAGGGAACTCCACCCAGCCCCAGCCTCCCTATTTCAAGTAAGAGGTGGTAGAAGAGCCTTAATTTCTTTTTTTTCCTTGAAATAAAAGGGGAAAAGTGGAGGATAACTGCTGGAGCAGTTATAGAAGTAAATTAGAAGTAAATAAGTTCTACCCCTAGGGGAAGGACAAAAATACTTATGAAGGCCATACCCCTCAAGACACAGGTCCAATGTGTACTCCAAAGACTGAAACTTAATCAGAAGAAACCCTCTCAAATGCTCTACTACCAGGCTAACAAACCTCCAGTAATAATAATGCACTGTTCCTAGGACAGTCCTTTAAACGGAGTATGGAATTAAAAGTATCTTATGAAAGATAATTAAAGAGAGAAAAGAGGAATATAGAAAAACAAAACAGAATACTCTAATGTTACAATTGTAAGGAATTAAAAAAAGAATGTTGAGTTTATTCCAGATAAAAAGATACATATATCAAACAGAAGTATGAAAGAGTGTGACTTCTCTGGAATCCTGGATAGAGTATGTGTGGCCTGAGTAAAATAACTTAGAAAAATATGAGTTTTGTATGTATGTGCAAAAAAATCGGACTAGGGGCACTTTATGCTGTGTTCGAGTGTAATACCTTGCTCACAGGGTATAGAACAATTAATCTTCGTAGTGGAGAAAACTGGCTGCCTGCCTCTTATGTCTATTTTGTAGTATAGATTTAATGTTGGGAAGTGGTTGCTCAAGCAGGAATTACATTTTAGGTCCTCTATAAGTGGGTACAGGTGATGTGATTTCAACAGTTCAACATGAGTGAAAATAAGTTAATTGCTAGGCAGAATAATGGCCCCACAAAGACTTCTATATCTTAATCTCCAGAACCTGCGGATGTGTCAGGTTACATGGCAAAGGGGAAATTCAGGGTGCAAGTGGAATTAAGGTCCCTAATCAGCTGACCTTAAGGAGACTATTCTGGAATAAGCAGGTGGGGTCAATGTAATCACAAGCGTTCTTAAATGGGGAAGAAGGAAGCTGAAGAGTCAGTTAGTGTCATGGAATCTTAAGAAGGACTTTCTTTCCTGTTGCTGGCTTTGAAAATGAGCTGGAACTATCAGAAAGGATTGCAGGTAACTTCTAGAAACTGGTATTCTTACTCTATAGCGTCTAGAACATAATGCAACTCCATTATGGATGTATGGCTTCCAGTACTGTAATAAATTTGTGTTGGTTTAAGCTGAAGGTTTGTAGTAACTTGGTACAACAGCAAAAAGAAATGAATATAAGGTGTTATGTCGCTTTGAAGCCAAAATAATTTGAAGAGTGGATGTGCTTTCTTTCTCCATTGTCTCTTTTCTCTTTTTTGGTGATCTTGGAAATTAACTGTTGAGTATGTGGGGACCGCAAGCTGGTGTCTGAAAGGCATTGTTCTGAATATTTGCTTGGACTTAGTTATGAGTGAGAAATGCATATCGATTTTGTTAAGTCACAAAGAGTATTCAATTACCTTATTTATTAGAACTACCCCCCCCCCCAGTTTTGCTATGGCTTAGCTAATTTCAGTTAGGAAAATAATATTGGAAAAGGCATAAACCTAAGATAGAAATTCCAGCAAAATATTTTTAATGGGTAAAATATTACCATCTAGATATGAAATTATTTTCGAGTTAAACAATTTTGGGCTCACAGCTTAAATAAGCAGAAAGTCCTTTTGGTAGAAGTCACACGAGAGAAAAAGCTAGAGATCTCGGTAAAGTTAAAGTTAAGAAATAAAAGCATTTGGCTATAAAGGTGTGATACACACTCCTGAAGTACTAGCAATACTTTTTAAATTAGGTATTTTATAAAGATTGTGTGGTTTATTCATTATTTTTCCTCAAGGTTAACTTAACCTAGATTACTAAAGTTTAATAATGATGTTATTTTAATAATACTTACATTTCCTAGAACCAAGCTTTATTAGTATTACACATTACTGCTTTAAAGGACAAACGGGTCCTCAGGCAGTATTAAATAACCCAACTTTCACTGTACTGTTGTAAACAATACAGGACCTTATCATATATTCAAGATAATTTTAAGCTTAACAGGCACTATCAGTTGTGTCTGGGGACAAGTTTTATTTGCAATAATTTTTGTATATAAATATGAATATTTCATATCTCATTCCTTGTTGACTGGTGTATAAAATGTCTACATTTCCTACTCTGCTCTCATTTCCACATAAAAGTGAATAGTTTCAGGCAACATATGAACAATCAATGGAAAGACTTTAACTTACGCTTTGATATAAAATGATACTAACCCAACATTAAAACTTTGGCTATCACATCATTGATAGCTCTCTCACTTAAATAAGCCCAAAATCCACAACCAATAACTGCCCCCCCAACACACACACTTCTAAGTTACAGTCCATATATAGACACTTCCGAGAACTGGCTAAAGACAACAATGACAAAAACTTATTGAACATGGTGAACCAGGGAGTCCTTGCCTTAATCCAATTTTGACAGGCAGAAGAATATATTGAAAAGCTGTTTTTAGGCATCTTTTGATGCCTAAGGGAGGAAAATGTAAAATGGAATGTAATGAAAGGAAAAAGAAAAAGTGGGTTTGCAAGGGAAACAGCCAAGTGTCATGCTCTGGTGTTACTATTAAAGGGCTACCAAATTTGCATCCTTGTGGAAACATGTCATTTGTAAGCAAAAGACCATGTTTGCAAAACAATATTGCCAAGGGGTCCCTTCATTTTAAACTTAAGTCCATAGAGAGTTTAAAGCCACCTGCTGAAAAATACCTAAAGCTAGTCACATTAGACCAAAGAGTTTATGGTGTTAGACCAGAAGGCTCAATGTTATAAAGAAAAATGTTAAAATTCATTGTGAAGATTTTCTAATGTTATAAAAACAGACAAAATATGCCACAGTCCCTTTATCTCTAATCGTTTAATTGTAGAGTAAATCATGTTGTTCTGTTTTCAGCATTTAATTTTTAAATTAGCTCTTGGCTGCAGTGTCCTTGATTACAGAACTTAATTAGCTGTGCCTGTTGAAGAGAATTATGCTATATACAGGATACATGATCACATGGAAAAGCTTCATACAAGCCATCAAAGTCGTAGTGAAGCTTGGTTGACTTTCTAAAATGTGGAAGAACAGTTGTGAAACAGGCTGTATTTAGAGACAGAAGATTCAAAGGAGAAAGCTACATTAAAACAAAATTAGATGTGTCTGTGTTCTACGTAGGCAAATATTTTGAATGACTGGAAATACTGAATTTTAGAAGAATGAATTAATATTAACTTTTATTGTATTTGTTCATTAATAGATGGACAACAAGAAGATTCCTTATGTACCAAATTAGGGGAAAAGTTCAAGTTTTTCTGTTTATCTATTGGCTTAAAAAAAAGGATACTTGTATAAATTGTGTAAACATGTTCTTTGTGTTTTCACTAGTCAGTAATGATAGCTTTTGATCTTTCCATATCATGCAAATTATATAAATATAAAAAAATGTGCAGTAGTGGACAATAGCTAAGCCAGAAATGGCTTTTCAACAATATTTTATAAAGTGGATGAGTTCACAGAACTAATAACACCTAGGAAAATAGTTTTTTTCTCTAAATAGCTCTTGAAAACTTTGCTTTACCTCTTAGCCAATTGTAAATATTCAATATAGAATTCCAAAAGGATTCAGAAATGTAAAACAATAAAGAGATTACATAATATAAAAATGTGTTTGGGATAGCTCAAGTGAAATAAAAAGTCCGTTATAACAGATTAATATTTTTTTTGAAAATTCTGAGCACAAGGAGAGGGTAGAGTTGGTACCTCAGTAGTCATTTCTCCAAATTAGTTTCCAAGTTTGTTATTCATATAATGTGAGGTAGCTTTTGATGTTGAAGTAAATAACCTTTACTTAGCATACAAAAAGTTTAAGGAGGGGCGCCTGGGTGGTTCAGTGGGTTAAGCCGCTGCCTTCCGCTCAGATCATGATCTCCCTCTGCATCAGGTTCTCTGCTCAGCAGGGAGCCTGCTTCCCCCTCTCTCTCTCTGCCTGACTTCCTGCCTACTTGCGATCTCTCTCTCTCTCTGAAATAAATAAATAAAATCTTTGGGGAAAAAAAAAAGTTTAAGGAGGTGAAAAGAATGAACTTTTCCACAAAGCACATAGGCGGTTAACAGCATAGTAGTAAAAAATGTATCCTCCTATTACAGAGGGAGAATGGAGTACGGGGAATGGTTTGGGAACAACAATCCAATATGCCACAGGGTTAGATGTTCTAAGTATCTCAAAAGCAAGAAGATAATCTGCTTCTAATAATCATTATATAAGAGCAGAGAGAAAGAATGTTAAGATTATACAGAATACCCCATCTTGTCTTGCTATAATTACTTATATGTCTAGTGCAGTCCAGTAAAATATGAGCACAGTAGAGGCAAGTCTTATCTGTTTTGTTCCTAGAAAAATGCCTGGCATGTCAAAGGTACTCAATAAACATTTATGACCAACCTAATGAAGAGAAGTGAAGAACGCGTGAGAAGGGAGAGAAGATGATGGCAGAATCTAAACCAAGAAAACATGTGTAGAGTGAAATAGCCCTGTGTTTAAAAAAAACGAACACTCAATTTCTAAATGTGAAGGTAGGATGAAGTAATAGAGCATATTAGGTGTAAAAAAGAAAAAAATTTCTGTGGTCTCAATTTCTAGAAGATGGCTTATAATTTATACATTCTTAATGCAATTACATACATTAGAGGAGAAATAAGATAGAAAGATGCAACTTTTTCTAATTTTTCTAAGTCTCACTACCTTCTGTACAATTAAAAATATGGTGCATAGGTTGTATGAACACATTTCTATGTTTTTTTCCTAAAGGGAACATATCTGTGTAAACAGCCATCCATGTGGAGAAGAACATTATCAGAATCACTGAAACTCCCTCACAATTCCACAGTGTAAGTACTTCCTGACTACTAAATCAGTACTATAAGCACTAACCTGACTACTAAATCATTAGGTTATTTTTATTACCTTTGAACCACATACATAAGTACAGAATAATTATCTTGTATCTGCTTCTGTGACCCAAAATTATATGTGTGGGAGAAATCTATTTTGTCGATAGCTGGAGTTTGTTCATTTTCTTGTTGTATGGTATTATAATCCATTAATCCATAATTTATCATTAATTTATGAATACTTGAATTGCTGCTATAAACATTTTGGTGCTTTTATGTATATTCTGGGAGGTATAAATTTAAGAATGGTATTGGGTCACACAGATATGCATTTTATTCAAATTTTAGTGCTATAGTATATATGGAAGAAAATGTAAAAATTTCCAAAAAATGTAAAACGTCCACAATTTTCTAAAGTGCTTCTACCTATTTACCATCCAGTATCAGGGAATGGATTTTTTTTATAAGCTAAAACTTCACTTTTTAATAAACCAGTCTGATGAATGTTTAATATTAGTTAACTTTTATTGTACTGCAAATTACTCTAACACATTGGCCTTACTAAACAACATCCATTTGTCTTGAAATGAGTATAATTACTTTGGGCTGAATGACTCTTTTGGTCTCAGCTAGTTCACTAATGCTTCTGTAGAAAGGTGCCAGTTTGAGCTGGTTGATCAGGGATGCCTGTAACTGGGACAGCTTGTCTTGGTTCCATGTGGTCTGGCATTGTGTAATAGGGTTGACTGAGTTTTTGACACGGCAACTGTAAAGGATCTTGAATGATAATGAAAATATGCAAAATTTCTTGAGGCCCAAATTCTGAACTGGCACAATACCCTTCTAATTCATTTTACTGGCTAAAGCAAGTAGCAAGACAAGGGCAGAGGAAAGTCTGGGGAAATTGACTTCATTTTTCTGACAGTTACATTGTCAGGGAGCAGCCCTTAAGAATAGGAATAATTACAACCAACTTTATAAGCCATCTATAAAAGTAGTATTATCTAATTGTAATTAAATTTTCATTTCCCTCATGAGTAACGAGGTTGATCGACATTTCCTATGATTTTGTCTTTAAAAAGATCCTTTATGAAATGCCTGTTCAAGTGTTTTATCTGTTTTTTAATCAGATTACTTCTTTTTTAGTGATCTGTAAGAATTCTATTTTCTGGATATAAATCTATTACCATTTCTCAAATTGTGACTTACCTTTGATTAACTGGATCTATTCTTTTTATAGTTTAGTGGTATTAAATTTTAATGTAAAATGTATCCATATTTTCATTTTGGGGTATTTTATGTATTTATATTGCTTGCTTATTAAAGAAACAAAACAAAGTTAACTTAGCATGAGGCCCAGGACCACAGGATAGCTCCAACAATTTCGAGAAGTTATTTTTTTTTTAATTCAGTGATAAATTCACCTGAAAGTGATTTTGTATATGATGTGAGGGAATGCTCTAGCTTGTTTTTAAATTTTTTATAATAGTGATACTGTAGTTGACTCTAATATTTTAATAAAAAAGACCTCTATTTGGATGATGCAATGAAGGTCCATCTTTGTCATAAATTAAGTACTGAAATTGCATGAGTCTGTCTTTAGATTCTTTACAGACTTCCATTGATGTATACTTCTAGTCTTGTAGCAAAACTACACTGTCCTCGTTACTATAATATTATCATTACTCAGCGTAGCAAATCTTCCTTTTTTTTCTTCTTTCTCCTTCTGTTTGTTTAATATTTTCTTTGCTATTCTTGGTCTTTTACTTTTTTTTTTTCTTGGTCTTTTACTTTTTATATATATTTTAGAATTGACTTGATTGCCAGAATTCTATTCACGATACATTCAAACTAAATCATTTGGATAAAATGGCATCATCACTTTTCGAAGGGTTTTCATCTATGTCTTCAGTATGCCTATCCATTTTCTTGGTGTTGCTCTTTGAATGATACAAAGCCACAACTTAAAAGATAAAACAGAGTTTTTAGGTAAAATTCGGCCAATTAATGGATTTATGATATTATGGCAAAATTAGGGTATTGCTGGTAAGCCAAGCCTCCACTTTTTTTACCTTTATTTTTATTTTTTTATTGAAGTATAATTGATATACAATGTTATATTAGCTTCAGGTATACAACATATTGATTCAACAATTCTATGCATTATCGGATAACCACACTTACTGTGGTGAGCACCATCTGTTACCATACAAGATTATTACAATACTGATTATATTCCTTATGCTGTACTTTTCATTTCAGTGACCTACTTATTTTATACTAGAAACTTGTCTTTTTTTAATCTCCTTCATCCATTTTGCACATCACTCCCTCCCTACACATCCCCTCTAGCAAACACCCAGTTTGTTCTCTGTACTTAAGAATCTGCTTGCTTTTTTGATTCCACATATAAGTGAAATCATATGGTATTTGTCTTTCTTGGACTTACTTCCTTTAGCTTAATACCCTCTAGGTCCATTCATATTATCCTGAATGGCAAAAACCACATTCTTTTTTATAGCTGAGTAATATTCCATTGTATATATGTACGTGTTTGTGTGTGTGTGTGTGTGTGTGTATATATATATATATATATATATACCACTTTATTCATATATCAGTGGACACTTATTGCTTCCATATCTTGCTTATTGAAAATAATGGTGCAATAAACAAGGGTGCATATCTTTTCAAATTAGTGTTTTTATTTTCCTTTGGTAAATCGAGAGTAGAATCATTGGATCATATAGTATTTCTCTTGTCAATATTTTGAGGAAACTCCATATGGTTTTCCATAGTCGCTATACCAATTTACATTCCCATCAACTGTGCATGAGTTTTCCCTTGTCCACATTCTTGTCAATACATTACTTCTTTCTTTGATACTAACCATTATGACAGATGTGAGATAATATCTCCTTGTGGTTTTTATTTGCATTTCCTTGATGATTAGTGATTTTGACCATCTATTCGTGACTGTTGGATAGAGTATTCTTGGCTGCAGGGTTTTTGGTTTTGTTTTGTTTTTCTTTTCTTTTCTTTCAGCGCTTTGATTATATCCTGCCATTCTCTTCTGGCCTGCAAAGTTTCTGGTCAAAAATCATCTGATGATCTTATGGGGCTTTCTTTTTATGTAGTTGCTTATTCCTCCTTTTGCTGCTTTTAAAATTCTTTCTATATCTTTAATTTCTGCTATTTAAATTATGTGTCTTGGTGTGGATTTTCTTGGGTTCATCTTGTTTGATGCTCTCTGTATTCCTAGAATTGGATGTCTGTTTCCCTCCTCAGATTAGAGAAGTATTTAGTTGTTTCTTCAAATAATTTTTCTACCCCCTTCTCTCTGTATTCTCCATCTGGAATCTCTAGTGCAAATGTTATTATGCTTGATTGTGTCTGAATTCCCTTAACCTATTCTCAACTATTTTATTTTATTTTTTTCTTTTTGCTATTCAGCTTGGTTGCTTTTCATTCCCCTTTCTTCTAGATTGCTGAGCCATTCTTCTGCCTCCTCTAATCTGCTATTGATTACCACAAATATTTTTTATTTAAGTTATTGAATTCTTTAGCTCTGGCTCTTTTTTATGTTATCTATCTCTTTGAAGTTCTCACTGAGTTAATTTTTTTTATTTTAAAGTCCAGTCAGTATCTTTATGACCATTAATTTGAACTTTTTATCATGCCTATACCTTATCCCCATTTTATTAGCCAGCTGCAATGACCCATTTTGCCTGTTGTGGGTTTGCTCCCTTCACTGTTTAGAGGCCTGACTGTGGCTGCTGTGGACTCATTGGTGGGCAGGGCTGGCACTCAGCCTAGCTTTTAGCAATTAGCCTTTCTGCTACAGCTATAGGCACACACAACAGGGTTGCTGCTTGCACAGGCAGCTAAGAGGACTTGCTGCAGGGACTGTGTGCATGCTGGTATGTGAGGTTATCTCCATTCTTTCCCAGGACAGGGGTCACTAGGAGGGAAATTAATCCTCGATGTGGCTACCCACTGTGTAGGGTAGGGCAGAAGCCACTTCAAAAGGATATCTTGCCCAGGCAGGTGGGATGGGTAGTATGAGTCCCCAGGGGGAATACTGGAGTGGGACATGCAATGCTAGCAAGGTAAGTAGGAAGTATTAGAATTGTTTTTCCATAAACATCTGTCTATCCAAGCTAGGGAAAAGAAATGGATCCTGCCAGTCCTTCTGTTTCCAGAGAAATCATCTCCAGATATCCACCCCTTCTGTACCTATTGTAAGATTAGTCAATAAATTTATTTCACATATACCCCAGGTGCTTTTGAAACTGCTGTTTTTGTGCTACCTTGGGCCAAATTACTTAATATGCTGGATGTTCAAGGTTTGGTGATTCCATTTCCTATAGACGTTCAGCTCTCCAGAATTAAGCCCTGCTGGTTTTTAAGGCCCCTGGAGTTAAGCCCAACTGATTTTGAAAGCCAAACATTATGGGAATTTGTCTTCCCAGTACCAGAGGTCCCTGGTGTGGGTTCTAATTCTCTCACTTTTCCAAAACTGTGATGTCATTACTGTTTGTGGTTAGTCACATCAGGGGTTTGGTTCCCAACCAAACCTCTGCATCTCCTCTTTTCCATGTGGACCTCTCTCTATGACTAGCTGTGAAAAATTTGTTCTACCTCTCTTTAGATCATTTTCAGAGTTAGTTGCCCAGAAGTATCTGCTATCTCCATATATCTGTGGGATGAATTTAGCTCAGGACCCTCCTACTCCACCATCTTTCCTCCTGTGTTTATTTCTTTTTCTTTTTTCTTTTCTTTTTTTTTTTTTTTAAGCTTAATTGTATAGATTCCTGTGGATGAATCTAGATAGATACTTCTTGGTATTTGGTATGTTTCTTTGATACGTAAATGGTATATAGGATATATTTTCAATATATATTTCTTATAGGACATATAAATATACTTGATTTTTATATATCAGATTTGTCTATTCAGCTTGTTAATTTTGTTTTTATTTTTTTATTTTTATTTTTTATTTTTTAATGAACACATAATGTATTATTTGCCCCAGGGTACATGTCTGTGAATCCTCAGGCTTACACATTTCATAGCACATACCCTCCTCAATGTCCATAACCCAGCCACCCTATCCCTACCCGCCCCTACCCCCCAGCCACCCTCACTTTGTTTCGTGAGTTTAGGAGTCTCTTATGGTTTGTCTCCTTCCTGATCCCCTCTTGTTTCATTTCTGTCTCCCACTCCCCACGACCCC
>JAPYYM010004312.1:0-10237 GCA_028534135.1 Potos flavus
GGAGGGGTGAAGAACCATGAGAGACTGTGAACTCAGAACAAGGGACTGAGGGTTTTGGAGGGGACGGGGTGGGGGAATGGGCGAGCCTGGTGGTGGGTATTGCGGAGGGCACGTATTGCATGGAGCACTGGGTGTGGTACATAAACAATGAATCTTGTAACAATGAAAAAATAAAATAAAAGTATTTAGGGAAAAAAAAAAAGAAATGGTGTCCTGTCCTAACGAAGACCTAAAACATTGGCATTGACTTTGAGACTGAGAAGCAAACAGAAACTATAAAAGTGGCTTCTGGGAAACTGGTGGTGGAGGCTGGAAATTCCTTTAGAAAGCTGGAGAGAGAGAAAAAAAAAATGAAAGCTGGAGAGAGAACAATGCTTCTTATGTGGTGATGGAATAATTGAGAAGACTTGCCTGTGGTAAATTGGTAGGTAGAAAATATACCTAATGAACTTGTAGATAGGGCGAAGGAGATTTCAGGCAGTGTCTGGAATATATCAACTGGCTCTTTATTTCTAATTTGTAAAATAAACTGAAAAAGGAACTGCTCAGTTTGCAAACAGACTTTAGAGGAGATACAAGGGAGCCAGGAATTTCTCATGTGGGAAAAAACCTTTTTTTCTCATCTTCAACCAGAAAAATTCCCTCTGAGTAAATTAAAACCTGGGTGGAAATTAAATACAAGGTACAACCACCAAAATGTGGCCTCAGGGTCAAGATCAAATTAAGGATATGGTAGGGAAATCCAAATGCAAACTCCAGACATTGTCCCCTTAGTGAAGATACTAAATCAAAAGCAATACCACATTCCAAGTAAAATATCAGGGAACCCTCAAGGATTAAAGGATGCAGTGAGGGTGGTTTTCATCCTATCCCTGATTTTTAATTCACCTGGGATTTACTCAGATTCTTAATAGGATCCGGGGTGTGTGTATGTTGGGGAGGCGGGCAGTGAACAACTGGCCATGGTAGATGAGAAAAGACTTCTGCAGTAGGTGGAAAATTATACCCAAAGCCCCAGGTCCTAAAATCTCTGAAAACTCTGAGTGCTAATTTACACTGCAAAGGGAGTTTGCAGAATAATTTAATGTGCGATTAAATTAAGGCTCTTAAAATGGAAAGATTGTCTTGGATTATCTAGGTGAGCCCTGAATGTAACTGTAAGTGTCCTAATAATAGGGAGGCAGAGGGAGATCAGACTACAGAAGAAGGCAACAACTGAAGCCAGGTGCAATGCTTCAGGCTTTGAAAGTGTAAGAAGGGGTCACGAGCTCTGAGAAATGCAACTCTGGAGGCTAAAGAAAGAAGCATGGCCCTATTGTTACAGTTTCAGCCCTGTGAAATTAATTTTAAACTTTTGCCCTGCAAAATTATAAGAGAATAAACATGTGTTGTTTTTAGCAACCAAGTTTGCAGCACTTTGTTGCAAGAGCCATAGGACATTAAAACAACTACCACAAATGTAACCAAATTATAGCCTTAATCGTCATCGCTAGAGCAGAAATCATATTGCTAGAATAAATCAACCTAATCTCTGGCATCAGTAGTAACTATTGATCTGGTGAATGTATTCTATACAATCACAAAAAAATCACAAAAGTCTATCACAAAGAGCAATGAAAAGACATTTGTGTTCATTGGGAATGAACAGCAGCATATATTCACAGTCTTGGCAGAAGTCTGATTAACTCTTTTGCTGTCACAGTCCGGTCCAGTTAGTTTGTTGTTTTTGATCTTGGTTGTTTTGACATTCCCTTGTCATTGTATCGGTGACATAATATTAATTGAAACAGGGGAGTATGAAGTGGCAAGTATAATGGATACACCAGTGGGTGGGAGATAAACAATACATGGATTCGAGGTGATCTGAGAAATGCTGGGCAGTATGAATACCTGTAGCTCTTATCATTAAGAAAAATGCAGGGCACCTGGGTGGCTCAGTTGATTACGTGTCTGCATTCAGCTCAGGTTATGATCCCAGTGTCCTGGGATGGAGCCCTGCACTGGGTTCCCTGGGAGCCTGCTTTTCTCCCTCTGCCCCTCCCCCTGCTTGTGCTTTCTCTCTCTCTCTGTCAAATAAATAAGTAAAATCTTAAAAAAAAGTAAAAGAAAAAATGTACAATAGTTAATAAGCCTCTTTGGAGGTAGCACATACTACACTTGGAAAATGCAATAATCCATTTACTGAATAACTCAGAAAGATGCCGGTTTTGAGTGGAACTCAGAGCAAAAGAGCATATTCAGGTTGCAATACAATCAGTCCTGCCAGTGGGCCATGGAACAGGTTGCTAGTGGTATCCACAGTAAATAAAGACAGGATATTGCATCTCAGGCAAGTCCTAGTAGGTGAGTCTCAATGGGGATGCCTAAGGTTTTGCAGCAAGTCTATGCTGCCTTGTATTAGTCTACCAGGGCTGCTGTAACAAAAACCCCAGGCAGCACAGCTTAAACAATAGAAATTTATTATCTCACAGTTCTGGAGGCCAGAAGTCCAAGATCAAGGTACCATCAGTGTTGGTTTCTGGTGAGAGATCTTTTCTTGGCTTGCAAACAGCCACCTTTTTGCTGTGTCCTCATAGTTTCTCCTCTATGCATGTTTAGAAATAAGAAGAGAGAGAGAGAGAAAGAGAGAGAGAGAGAGAGAGATCTAGGGTCTCTTCCTCTTTTTATTAAGACATCAGTTCCATTAGGTTAGGACCCCACCTATATGATCTCATTTAGCCTTAATTAACTCCTTAAAGTCTCTCTTTCCAAATGGAGTCACAGTAGGAGTTAGGGCTGCAATACATGAATTTAGAGAGGGGGGTTGGGGAGGAAACAAGTCTGTTCATAATACATCTGCAACAGAAAATTATTCACCATTTAAATCGCAGCTCCTGGCATACTACTAGACTCTATTGGAGTCTGGATACTTGATCATAGTACGTCAAATTGCTTCCTAACGTGATCTGAGCTTTGCCTCCTGAAGCTGAATATTGTCAATTCATAAGGTGGGCAGGCACAACAAAATGTCATCATATAATGACAGTGGTACATTTGGAATCAGGCTGAGTAGACCCAGAGAATACAAATAAACAAATATTTGGCCCAGACCCTCATATTACCTATTTCTGCTACACAGATGAGTTTCCTTCATTCTATACCTATGGACTTATAAATTTTCATTTTGACTACCTGAAAAAGGAAGAAAAATCTTTGGTTCATCAATGCGTTAGCACAAGATATTAGTACAAGCCAAAAATGGACAAGTGCTATTCTGTAATATTTCAGAGGGGACAAAGACAAAGCTTTTCAGGGTCTAGAACTTTAAGCAGTACACCTGGTTATTTACTTGGACTGGAGCAAGAAGTGCCCTGGCATAAGAATATTCAGGACTTTTAGCTGTTGTCAGTGGCTTAGATGGTTATCAATCCCTTAGTTAGTTGTTCAGGAACTTTGGATAGAGCTGGGGAATTGGAAGAAAAGAGAGAGATGTCTCAGGAAGAAGCATAGTGATGGATTTATGGGAGTGGTCTCAAAGTGTGAAGATCTTTGCATCATATGCTAATGCCACTAGAGAGCACAGATTACAGAAGAGGCACTGCTCAACTAGGTAGACCAGATGACTTGTCTTTGGCCATTCCAGTGCTTGTACAGTAGGCCCATGAATAAAATAGCCATGGTGGCAGTGGTAGAGGTTACACACAGTTCCAACAGCTTGGGCTGTTTCTCACCAAGACTGATCCAGCCACTGCCATTATTAATGTCTGACAGATCAGTAACAGATATCAAGGCTGGGCTCTAAATATGTGCCATCCTTCAAGGACACTGTGTCAGTGGGGTCTCTGGGAAATAGGCAGCAAGATAAAAATACAATATTATCGGGGGTAATGCTCCCCAATACAAATTATTGGGGGTAGTGCCTGTGAAAGATAAAAGGAAGCGGGAGCAGAGTAGACAGGAAGAGCCTGCCAACTGTGATGCAAATCTGACACCAGTGAGAGAAGAGAGAGAAGGAATACCACGGGGGTAAGAAGGGGCTCAAACTGAGGTGAAGGAGAAGTCTCCACTAGGCCAGGGAGCACCTCTTGGGCAACAATACGCTGGTCAGGAACTGTGAGCCTAATAAATCTGTGCCCTAAGCCTGAAACAAGAGGCGAAGTCTGAAGGTGTCCATAGGTGGAGGTACTTGTCACTTAACCATAGGCTATTTATGGAAAGGGTACCTGAGCAGGGCTCCTTCACAACTGCCAAGTTACTAACCAGCCACATTGATTACAAATTTATTACATCAGGCACATCACACCATGGAGGGGGCAGTATTTCATGCTTGCTTATGACTGTTACAGATTCTTAGTAAGGATTTACCTTCTCTGCCCTCAGTATCACAAAGTCAGGGGAATCACATGTAACATTGCTTCCAACCGAGGGACCAAATTTATACTGAAGGAGGTTCAACATGGCAGAAAACCAAGGACTCCAGTAAGTGTTATATTTGCTTCAGACAGTTAGTACTGTTTCAGAAGACCTAATTGTTACATATGCAACAATTTTGAGAGATCATTGTTAAAACATTGATGGATTAAAATTGGCCATAGTGGAAGTATTAACCTAACAAAACTAAGGCAAACTACAAATTGGAGCTTTTTCTTACACACAAGCCAATTTACCAACACACCAGTGAATCTAGTGGTACTAATATATTAAATTGCCCATAGTTATTGGCAGCCTCAGAGAATGCTGGAATGACCACTTCAAGGAGAAGCTAAGACACCAGACTGGGGATTGCACTTTGGGTCTTACAGGTGGTGTTTTTCAAGATGCAATACCTATTTTGAGCCAAAGACCTTATGTGGTGCTTTGTCCACAATAGGTAGGGTGCATTTTTCTGGCAACCAAGGAGTGAAAACAAGAGATGACCCTTCTCCCTAATAATTCCATTTAGGGAATTTGTGCTTCTTATTCCCCAAACTTTAGGCTCTGCTAGACTAGAGATCCTAGAAGGAAGATTTCTACTGGAGGACACAGTGTGGGTTTGACTAAGTCTAAAGCTATAGCTGCTGCCTTGTCATTTGAGATTCCTTACAGCAGTATACCTGTAGGCAAAGAAAGGAGTTACTAACTTGGTAAAGTAATTGGACCTGCTTGTCATGAATGATAGAGTTACTACTCTCTTTCTATATAGATGATAGATAGATAGATAGATGATAGATAGATAGATAGATAGATAGATAGATAGATAGATAGATAATGGAAGCCAGGAAGAGTTTGTCTGGAACTCAGGGAACTTACTTGGGTGGCAACTCTTGATGATTCCTTGTATGTTAACAACTGCAAATAGGTAACTTCAGAACTATGACTTGACAAAGGTATGGTAATTAGATGCTCAGATCCATTAAGCATGAAAGTCTAGGTTACCAGAAAAGCAGCAGAGACCCACTGAAATTCTGGCAGAGGGAGAAGGGATTCTAGAAATGGTAGTGGAAGAGTGAGCTAATGAATAGCAAAGACCCAATCTCAGGACAAAATGACCAACTTCATCTTGTCTCATGAACTTTCCTGTTGTATTGTTTGTTTGTTCATTAACTATGGCTGGCCACCATCCTGAAGATCAGCTGTTTTAAGGGTAACCTAAATGTGGGTCATAAATGGACCTAAGAGGTCAAGGGATAGATGTAGCAGATGCTGTTGGTGTCCCACCCATATCCATCCTCAGACTGTATCTCTTCAGTGAGGTAGCTGACTTCAAATTACCAATATCTGTCATTTATCCAGGAAACTTTCTCCAAAGCCATGTGAAGCTACTCTTCCTGATCGCAGCACAGCCCGATATCCAAAAAATATTGAGAGATTGCAGCTCTCCCTTGATGATATGCTCCCCCCCCCACATTACAGTGGAATAACATTAAGGCACGTGTCCCTTATCATTTACCAGAGGTTTCCTACAAGATTAAGCTCTAGTTGGCTGCAGTTGGATGTTTCAGTGACACTTCTCCTTTTTTTTGGGGGGGGGGCACTTATTCTGTCTCATTTTCTCACTCCCCTATCAATGTTTCTGTCACCTCCCAGAAAAACAATTTGCATTTTTAATCCTTATATCAAGGCCTACTTCTGGAGGAGAGCTAAACTAAGACAAATGGATATAGTGGATATGGGGAAAAGTAGACAGATTCTAAAACTATTTTGAAAGTTGAATCAATAACACCTGTAGTTGGGTTGAATGCAGCAGCTGAAAGAAAGAGAGAAACAGGGTTGATGCCTAGTTTTCTGACATAAGCAACTGGGTAGAAAGTGGTGTCTTCTACTGAAATGGGGGTAAGTAGAGGCAGAGAAAATCAAGAGTTTCATTTGTTGACATTACACTTAAGATTGCTATAAAACAACAAAGCAAGAGTTTCAACTGCCACCAAGATAGAACTGTGGAGCTGCAACATTGGGAAAAATTGTGACTTTGGGAAAATAGAAATGGCTGCAAGAAGCTGGATGTCACCTCATAACTTTCCATGACCTTGAAATGTGGTCAGAGCAATGTCTGTCACTTCCCTCTGCCACAGGAACCAGCAGTATGCCAGTCAGCTGCTGACCTATTAACGAGGACACATGGAGCAGTGCTCCAATCCTCAATGGATGTACTCCACGAGTGAGAAGTGTCTTTATTGTTATAAGCCATTAAGAATTTAGGATATTGTTATCATAGCAGAGATAGAATTATCCTGACTGGTACAGAAATCCTTCCTGAATTATAACAAGGGGTAAGAAGAAGACAGGGGACATAATTTAAGGTAGTTTTGGGATCTGATGTTGAGAAAATAAATAATTTTACATGTAGTGGTACTTTAGAAGGAAAAACAATATAAACACTCTTTCCTTTCCCCAAAAACAACTGCTAGAAAATGCTGTCTGGTACTGTTTCTCCAGCTAGCTTAACAGGAGTGTGACCTTTACCTGGATTGACATCCCAGAGTATATGCAATCAAATGTAAAAAAATCCATTATTGTGTCAACTTTCAATTGGTTGTGTAACACAGAATGCAGGTCACACGCAAATCCCTGAACCATTATGCTGTAATTTCCTTTTATACTAGATGTTTTGTTGCTAGTTTACTGTCTGCTCTTGGCTTTGTTTCTGCTCACATTAAAAAGTCTTCATTCCTGCTGACAGGCAGGTGGAGACAGGTAGGGAATGAAGGTCTCCATGCAGATTCTCTAGGCATATTCACTCACAACTAATTGAGAATTGGTTGCATTTCCCCAAGTACTTCAATGGGTGATTGCCTAGTGGGGGTGAGTACCTATAGCCCCCCTCCCCTTTAGAGCAATCTTGCTACAGCTGCTTGCTGAAGTTTAAAATTCATTTACTGGAGACACAACCTTTTATTCCCAGGCTAGAGAAAAGGTTTCAATTGCAAATGTCCATTGGAGGGGGAGGAGGAATGTATGTGGAGAAATGAGGTATATAAATCAGGTCTAACCAGGAAAACAACTCCCTTTATGCTTTTAAAACAGGAAAATTTAATGCAGCCAAGTGATTGCATAAGTGATGTAAACCCAGAGATTAGCAAGAGCAGAAAGTCACTGCTTCTCCTAGGCTGATTGAACTAAAGGAGGAGGCAGAGTTTGTGAGGCTTAGGGACCAAGGTCACCCCTGTGAAATTTAAACCATAGGGCCACATTTGCCGGGGCTGGAGCCACAGAGGAAACTAACTGTTGCACAGAGAAAGGGAAAGAAACACCCTGCTTCTCCCATCCTCCAATCTATAACATTGGCTAAACCAGTTGGAAGTTAAAATGCAAGTCTGGAGAAAGCAGCCTGTGGGAGTCAGACCTCTTGTAATACAGAGCAGAACAAAGAAAAGGCAAAATATGAACTGATGCTAAAACACACAGGACTGATACAGGAAGGTATGGCACACAGGATTTGAGGTTGGTATCTAAATACAATTCCTTTGACAGCTATGCCTATGCCATCCCCACATTCTTTAGGATCCCTTAATCATACTCCCTTCTGACTTCTCTTCCCCAACACTGATCTAGTCATGGGGTCTGATCTAGTCATGGGGTCTGAAAAGGTGTGATAGAGTCTATTACATGATCCTTATTCCTTGCCCATAGTGATTTGGCAAAGGAAGGACATCTGACCAAGCTGAGGCAACCAGTCATCACCAAGATTTTTCATACTGAAGCTGACAGAAAGAGGTCTGCTCTGGCTGTAGAGCTGTAAGCATGGGTGTCTGTATGAACCCCTTGTCTTTGACCTCTGATGTGTGAATGAAGTCATATTAGTGGGACAGGGCATAGCCAAGTTGATGCGAAGAGGGAAACAAAGAGAGGAGAAAGAGAGACGAGAAAGGTTCTGAGTGCATGGTTCTAGGAATCATTAAGGAAAACTCTGCCTCCACTCCTTCTAGAATATGGTTGCTTAAGCCAACAGATGTCCTTTCTGGCTTAATGTATTTTATTAGGTTTCTGTCCCTTATAACTAAAACGCAGAGATGTTCTGAGCAAGCGAGAAAAAGAAGAGACTGACACCATGCTAAAACTTTTGCTAAGGAAAAAGAAAAGCTGAGAGGGGAAGGAAGTACAGGTGGCCCCACTGAACACAGTGTGGGCATCAGTGAACTGGTGACTGGGATACTGATGTACAGATGCATGATTTTACCAAGAATGTCCCGCTTGCTCACAGATATAGATAACTAACGAGATAAGCTAGAGTTCATGAGGTGGGGCTTCTGGGAAATATTTTTACAAAGAGGAGGGACTGATGGAGATGACAGGCTTCTTTAGCCCTACACCCACCCACCACCCAGACATACCCACATCCTCTTCCTTTCTGCCTGCCACACAGACAAGTGGCTGCCATCATAAAGTCATACATTTGAGGACCTTTCCCTAAAGATCAGCAGAGTTGAGAGATGAAAGGAAACTAAGTCTTCAGTGACACTGTGGTGTCACCTACATTCCAGAGCTGCTTACACTTATCATTACCTAAAAGAAAAATATTGTTTTTTTTTTTTTTTTGGTTTTATTCTTTTGTGTTATATAAGCCATTGTTTTCAATTCCTAACTGTTCAGAGCTGATCAGAATCCCTAATCAATAAAGAATCCATCTCTGCTTTATTTTTAGAGGCCTTTTTCCCAAATGAAAATCTTGAGTTTCAATTTCTCTATAAGCACTGAGGAGGGGCTCCTGGCTGGCTCAGTTGGAAGAACATGCTACTCCTGATCTCAGGGTTGTGAGTTTGAGTACCATGTTAGGTGTAAAGACTGCTTAAATAAATAAATAAAAACTTTAAAATAAAAAAAAAAAGGCCTCAGGAGGAGGCACCCGGCTGCCATGGGTGAACCCAGGAAATGTGAAAATTCTGATCCCGCTGTGGGTCACAGACCAGAGCCAGAAGCTGGCAAGGGACACTTGGCCAGAGAAGCTGGGGGTAAGGAGGCTGCAGGATTTGAAGCTTGGTGAGGAGAGATACACAGATGTCTCTTCAGTTCTCCAAAGTCTAGAAGCACCAAGAGGTACCCATCACACTGTCACTCATTCATCTATAGCCCCAAAGCCTACCTCTTCCTCACATGAAGAAGAACTCTTTGCTTCTCCAGTCCTGATCTAGCCAGGGGACTGGCCAATGTGGGGATTTCTTTGCATCATCCATCCTATGATCAGCTCTTCCTTCCCATAACAGTTAATTTTAGGTATCAACTTGACTGGTCCAAAAGGTGCCTAGATATTTGGTTAAACATTATTCTGGGTACATCTATGAAGGTATTTCTGGTTGAGATTAGCATTTGAATTGGTAGACTGAGTAAAGCAGATTGCTGTCCCCACTGTGGGTGGACTTCCTCCAATATATTGAAGGGCTGTGTATAATAAAAGATTGAGTAAGAAATAATTCTGATTTTCTACATGACTATCTTCAAGGGGGTATATCAGTCTTCTGCCTTCAGTCTTGGACTCTGACTGGAACTTACACCCTGTTCCCCTGCTTTTCAGGCCTTCAAAATCAGACTGGAATTATACCATTGACTCTCCTGGATCTCCAGCTGATCTTGGACTTCTCAACCTCCATAATCATGTGAGTGAATTCCTTAATAGTAATTTGTATATAGAGGATGTATGTGCATGTGTATCCTATTGTTATATATGTCCTATTGATTCTGCCCCTCTGGAGAGCTCAGACTAATACACACTCCCCAAGACAAAGGTCCCCAACGGAAGGAGAATGGCAGCTGTACTCTCAAGGCCAGCAGCAGATTGGAGGGT